>JAGFPH010005895.1:48760-78795 GCA_018207615.1 Philaenus spumarius
AAGTATCTGTGAGTTATACCTTATCTCATAAGGTGGGCATTTATTAGATATTGGAAACGCTTTCAGTTAATGATTTGTACATAATAATCACTGTTCCTAAATTATTATATTTTGTAGAAAATGAGGATTTCATTGTACTATTTATCTGACATTAAACTAATGCTATTTAAAATAGTGCTGCAAGTTAAAGTAGTGGTATTTTAGTTATGTAAAAGCCAGACTTTTAGCTGGTGTAATTTTGGCCTAACCAAGTTTTTTTTTAAATCGTGTATTTAAGTTGCATTAATGTTGTTCTATCACCGAAAGAAATGTTTAACGGTAGGTCCAGACCACCCCGTGAAACAGGGTGTTTCAGGAGGAACGGATAACACTTCAGAAATTGATTATACAGCTAAAAATAAGAAACATTGTTCATAAGAACATTCGTCAGGAAAACCTTCGTTTTACAGATATTCGCCATTTTGTTTTTTTACAAAATAATTCGTATCTAGAGAAATGTTTGACCAATTGAGTTCAAACTTGTCACTACGTTTTACCTAACAACGATGGATTTTACGAAAAATAAGCAATTATATCCAATCGTACGTTTCAAAATGGCGGCTATTTGAAAACTTAGAACCTAAATCACCCAAAAACCGTATATTTTAACAAAACAAGTCAGGACACCTTTTATGTAGCGCTTTTGATTCCCTATCGGATGGTCCACAGTCAAAACAATCGGAGAAGGTTAATAGTTTGTTCAACCCGGTATCATACACCAACATAGTAAAGACGATAATATTGTATGTACAATTTTGTACATAATATGCTGTTATTATCTTTAACTTAACTATTATCCTTGATTCGATTGTTTTGACGGTTACAACATCCGATAGGGAATCAAAAGGGCTACAAAAAAAGTGTTGTTAAAATGTTTGACATTTTCAAACAGACGCCGCTTTGAAACGCATGATTGGATATAATCGCTTATTAATAAGCTATTGTAGTGGCCCTTATGGTAAGACCCAATTTCGGGAGTAGTAAATGAGCACCGATCATGGTCCTCAGAATAGGTTTTGGGGTTTCATTAAAACTCATATATATGTATATATCTATATGTATATATGTGTTCGCACTCTAACGGCCGATTTTAAGTCCGATTTGGTTCAAAGTTGGTTACACATGTTGGTTGTCTACGTCGCTCGGACGGGTTCGTTAGCTAAAAAATCCAACAATCGGAAGCACGTTTTTTTACCGGAAGTAAAAAAATTTTGAGATTTTTCCTACGAGAATGAATTTGTTTTTGAGTTTTTTTCTACAAATATAAATGTAGGGTGTTATTCTGCACATTTTGTTTTTTGCCTTGCTTGGTTCAACCAAAATCGATCAAAACGTGAAATATCATAGAAGTACCCGGTTCAAAGCCGTGTGGTGGATTCTACCGTGGGGTTATCGTGCGAAGCACGCAATGCTGAAGATACTCCCAATTTGCGGAATGGCGTGAGAAGCACGCGATGCATTGTGTATTGAAGATACTCCTAATATGCGCAATGGCGTGCGAAGCACGCAATGCTTTGTATATTGAAAATACTCCCAATATGCGGAATGGCGTGTGAACCATTTTGCATCTATTCAGCATCGTCGTGAATAGACCTATTTCCCAAATTGTTGGTTGAAACCCTAAAACATAGGCCTATAAACTTAATTTTGGAAATTTGCTCAACTCACGTCAGCGGTTCAGCTGCGTGGTCGGATTATTTAACTTAACATAGATTATTGTTAGGATGTTTCACTTCTTATTAAAGAAATTGTTCATATAATATGTTTTATTAAAAGATTTTGACTATTAAATATGTGTCTTTTTTTTTTGTGTGACCTAAGTAAAAACTAAAAATTATATCACAAAACCAATTACAGGTGAAATGAGAGATATTTCTGTTAGGAGCTTTAATACCTGAATAATGCACTTAACTCATTTAAAACGCCAGACTTTTTGATACGTGCGAATTATTTACAAACTCCAGTAGAAATACTTTTTAGTTTTGTATAATTTGCAGCAAGGGTGTTTCCTGCCTCCAAGACGTGTTAACACCATCTGTCGGATAAAACATGAATTATTCACGATCTTGCTGCTTTGTCGTCATAGAAACATTTGCATCGTGCGACAGACTTCTTACAAAGTGAAACTTCGCATAACTGTTTATTCATGTATGTGTTTGGACCTTGGGTCTTTTAAAATATACTGAAAGTTTCTCATTTGTTGTTTTTTTTTTAACGTGTTTACTGATTATAGCTGTGAATTAGGTGTTTTATTGGTATGCGTGGACGATTTGGGTAAAAGTTGTAATCAGTATCATGATTGACTATATAAGTACAAGAAACCCTAAAATAATCAATACTAATTTGTATTCTTTCCTTAAAGCTAGAGAGCTGAAATTGGGAACTTATTAACTTTAAGAAAATATTTAAGATGTAACCTAATCAAAACTAACCCGATCTATGCATTCGCAATTAAAGACGCTGCAAATATCAAGCTAAGACTGTGATTTACCAGTCTGTAGATTTAGCGGGTGAAAAAAAGACGCTCTTCACTTTGAATTTTGTATTTATTTATCACACATACCATGACGAAGACAATTTACGGGCAACCAGTGAACAATAAATACCAAAGTAATTGAATATAAATGTTATAATTCACTTTAATAATAATAGATGAAAGAAAATGAGAGAATACTATGACAATTAATTATAAATCATGGTGATGCAACAAAAGAATTCCCCGTAGCGAAGCACGGGTATTCAGCTAGTAGATAATAAAGAGATGCATAAATGGTTCAGTTTTCATTCAAATTAAATATACAACATTTCAAGAAATAAGTTCTTAAAGGTAAAAATTATGAAATCAAATAGAACCAAAAATACATAATTTATGAAGTTTAATGGAAAAATATCAAAAATAATGTGTAGAATGTATATATATGTATGTGTAAAACCGAATCCAGTTTTGTAGGTTTTAGACGTAGCGTTTAGAAGAATAAAACCTCTACTTAAGTAAGAGGTTAAAATATATTTAAATATATTAATTTAAAAAAATATATTAAAAAGTTAAAATATATTTAATTAAGTGTAGACAACAACGCCATTTCTTTTTAGGTTGCAAGAGAACCTATTGCTCAAAGTTTAAATCAGAAGTCGGCTTTGTGTAAAGAGTTGTTTTCTAATTACACAAAGTAACAATGGGTCAACATTAACATTAATTTCTATAATACAATATGATTTATATGCCTATAGTTACAATATTCTTTTAATATTCCAGTTAACATTGTTTTATTGTAATTGTATGTAATTAATTTAATCATTGTATTATCTTTCAATAATAATAACGTGAGTGGACAGTGGACAGTGGACATTGTAAGGAACAGGGCTGGTGATAAACAAATATTAGTCAAGAGAAAAGTGCCAGCCGTTGAGAAAAAACGAAAAACCTATGCAGGAAGCTGCTCGGCTTAGTTTGCCACATTACGGTAAAGTGACAAAGTTGTAGTGCGAGGGGGAAGGGGAAGTTGTGTGCTCTCCCTCGAAACTGTCTCCTTCTCTCTCGCACAGTACTCAAAATAGGTCTCCGTTTAATAAAGCTATCTATAGTTCGTGATTTCACCACGGAGCGCTGGCCTACTGCTACGCCTAAGACTTGCTTCAGTTTACTGATGATAGGTGCCCTTGCTGTGCCGTCGTTTTTCCTGACTTCATTTACTAATTGGCTTGAGAAGTCTACTCATGCTTATATAGTCAATGGTATCATTCACTGGTGATGAGGTTTCAATGTGAACTTTTACCTCTAAAAATAATTTTCGAAATTAAGTCTATATGTTTTAGGATTTCAACCAACTATTTGGGAAATCGGTCTGTTCACGAAGGCGCTGAATGGCTGCCTATGAGTACGAAATATATTAGTAGAACTTGTTTGCACCCAAGCCTTTACTCACACGCTCCTTCATTCCACTCAAAACGCGCTTTACGTAGTTAAATACTACTTAAATTAATTTTTAATCCATACAAGGAATAGACCAGGGAAATTAGACAATAAATCCTAAATATATTTTTCTACAGCACCGGTCGAGATGTGGTTTTCGGCAATGTATCCCGAGAAGTCCCAGGAAAAAAGTCTACATATAATAAATACCATTTTGGGCATGCATAAAGTTCATCATTTGCCATAATTTACAAAAAAAAATTTGAATTCATGAAAACGTATCAAAGTTTGTGTACAGGAGTTTTGGGAGTCGCATATTCCGAATCTGCCCTTGAAAAATATGTCCGGCCACCCTGGGACCCCCATGGGGGCAGGGGGGGGGCACTTCAGCAAAAAGTAACAGAGTGAAGCATTCACATTGCAGTAGAATCAGTCAGTGGGCTTTCAAATGTTTTACCAAAGTGCCCCCCACACTACCCCTATGGGGGGGGGTCTCTGGGTGATAGGATCTTTTTCAAGGGCAGATTCGGAATCAGCGGCCCCAAAAAACCCCGAGTGTACATGTTTTAGTGTTTCAACCAACTGTTTGGGAAATTGGTCTATTCACGAAGGCGCCGAACGGCTGCCTAAATGTACGAAAATATTAGTAGAATTTGTTTGTACATCAGCCTCCAGCCCCGGCTCAAGTGCTACTTCGTTCCACTCGCATCGTAAAAATCACTTTGCGAGTTTGTACCTCGACCTTGTGGCCTCGGATTACATACAGTTTTGATTTACTCTAATTGGACAAACTAACAAAGCCGTCGGCCTCGGATCAGTTGTGTCACCTTGATAAAATCCCACACGTGGTATTTAACGTTTTGAGTCAGGTTTTAAGGTCATGTAAAAACAAAATGTGCAGAATAATGTCCTATAGGCTATTTATTTGTTTGGGCAAAAACATTTACTTGCGGTGAAAAGACGTGATCCTGTTGTCGGTTGATTTCTTTTGGCAACGAACTTGTTCGAACCACTTAAAAAATCAAAGTGTTTACCAAATTTGGATAGAACTAGATGTAAACTGTGAAATATGTTTGTCTCGGTCCCAGGAACACATCTACAAAATGGGACCAAAGAGTTCAGGGAGATCCTGTATATATATTGTTTAAATGGATTCTTAGTTCGTAAATTTGATAGCTTAGTTTACTAACAATACGTTGAAACATCAACAGAAACTTACTTATCGGACGATACAGTCGACATAACTCTCTGTTCACTTTACACTGCCCATTAAATATGAACAAGAGCAATCGCATTTCCTACAAGACAAAGTTAAAATGAAAAGTGGTTTCTCCAGTTTTTGAAGTGTTCTACCTATTGTCTTACACTTTATCTCAAGGATCGGTCTTGGTGTGATTGTGGCAGATGAATTTGAAAACTGTAAATTAAGCTGCATTATTAGACTATAAGTGTCGTATTTAAACAGTTACTTATTTAACATTGTCTACACTTTTGTAATTATTCGTCTAGTGGACCCAGCGATGCTTGATTTAATTTTAAGGGTAGTAAAGTTATTCCATTGCATTACATTGACTTAAGTAATCGAATTGCAAAATGGGTTTTCTGCCACTTAAGAATATACTACACAAATTTAGATTTATAGATTGTAAAACTTTATAGATAGTACAGTAAAAATTTTGTTTGCTTTTCCTAATCTAAAAAAACTGATAGTTGTGAAGAATTGTAAAAAACCTGATCCTAAATTAGCCCAATTGGTTGCCAATAAACGTGTTTTGTTTCATTATAGGCCTAACCTAAAATTATGTTCAGTTTTTGATCCAAATCAGTTGTTGATCAAAATCAGCTGTTTTAAGCTTTTCATACGAACAGCTGTTTTTTGTGCCCCTGATAAAATCAAAAGAAATCTTTCTTCTTCTTCCTTAAGATTGACCTTCCATAAGAGGGCCACTGGGGCGTAGCCCTAATGTCCTAGGACTTCGGTAAATGGCCTAAAACCTTCCCAGGGTTTACCTGTGTTACTATGCAAAATTTCAAAGCAATCGGATGGACGGTTTGGTAACGCATAAAGGACAAACATACAAACAGACAAACGTACAAACAGACGGACATACGTTGAATTTTATATATATAGATGTAGCAACCAATGTTTGAATTGAATTAAAATATGGTAAGCATTTTTAGTTGATTTTTGTTTGTTTTAAGTTGGTCAATCTGACTTAAAAATGCTGTTGATTTTGAAAAAAGAATAAACTGATTACAAATTTGCTAGTAAAGTTTCTATGTTAACAAACATGTGTTGCTAAGCTTTTCGTCCGAACAGCTGTTTTTGTAAGTTACGGTCCTGAGTTCATATAAAAAAGGATGTTCAGTTTCCCCAAATTTGAAACTTTTCAACTTGTGTGTTACAATGCATGTTCCTGGCACCTACAAAACATAAGTAAACTCTTCCAAGGCGTTTTGTACGCATAGTTTACAAAATAGACAAAAGAAATAACCGTATTTAAATAATTCTATCACTCGGTTAATTCGGTGGTTTTTTAGGGCTTCAACCAAGTATTTGTGAAATTGGTTTACTGCATAGCTGCCTCTGGATACAAAATATATTAGTGCAATTATTTTTGTGCACATCACCCACCAGCTCCGGCTTACACACTGCTTCGTTCCGCATAATAAATCTATTAGTGAGATTCTGTGTTAAATTTTTCTTCTATCAAGAGTTCCTTTATTTAATACTAGGGGCTCTGCCCCCGCTCGCTGATAGTGTAAGACATAGATCGAAATACGTAGACACGCAATATCCCCAACATGTATCCACAAAATCCCAAATTTTGTCTATACTTTTAAATTTATTAACAGGAATTTTAAATATTTTCGAATTAATAAATAGTGAATGTTAGTGAAAATTTTGTAAAAACGAGTTCAGCCATTCCGGAGATTAGCCCAGCCAAACAAACACGCAGCGCAGACAGACAGACACAAAATGAATCAATGTGTGTTTAGGTTGTGGTGATGTGTGAATAACCATATGAGCTTATATTTTGAAAACACAGACAGACACTTTAATTTTATTTATATGTATAGATTTTGAATTTGCCCAAAAAGTAGTATACCACATTTTTGGATAATCGGTCAAAATGCAAAATGAGTTTAACTTCGAATTCTTATCCCGGATTAGTCTGAAGAACATGTGAAAAAGATTAGTGCTCTGATTATAAATATTTGTGCTTTTTAAGTTTCTTAAATTAAATTTTTATTTTATAATTCAAAATATCAAATACATATTGTACCGAGATTTCGGTGAAAAATAATAAATGAGTTCAATCGAATTTTCCTCTTTATACCCTTTGATTTCACATTTCTCATGATGTTGGTTTCCATTTGAAAGTTTTTGAACACTCTAAACATTAAATTTTACGGGAGGATACATTTTTCAAGATACCTTAAAAGAAACTTCAGTTGGGCCTACTTTACAATCTCAAATAAACGGTACCAGGAACTGGCACATGACATACTTTCTCACAAACACATTTAAATTAATAAACAGATTCACTGTGACTTGTAGGGTGGGGTAGGAGAGTTTTTTTTATTAAAGTTGGAGATTAACTAATAAATATTATTATTATTATTATCTAGAGAAAAAACTATTTGATCGATTTCGAACAAATTTACACCAATCACGTCAATTAGGTGTTTATAGATGTACGTAAAAAGGTTTTGAAAAATTTTGAAAAACAACACGCTTTATGGCCAAAAAACCCCAAAAATCTGCTATTATTATTATTATTAGCTAAACGAGAATTTTTAGAAGGATGCGGGTTTTTCTATATGGTAGGGCACATTAAAGGCTACAAATAAGCCAAATTTTATCAAAATCGTTAGAGCAGTTTTTTTATAAAAAAATATTAACTGATTTTTTGGGGGTTTTTTGACCAAAAAGTGGGTTGTTTTCAAAATTTTTCAAAACCCTTTTTCGTGCATCTATACAGGCCTACTGGACATGTCTGGTGCAAATTTGGTTGATATCGATCGAATAGTTTTCTCTCTAGCTTTGTATACTTTTATTAAAGTTGGAGATTAACTAATAAATATTATTATTATTATCTAGAGAGAAAACTATTTGATCGATTTCGAACAAATTTGCACCAAACACGTCAATTAGGTCTTTATAGGTGCACGTAAAAATTTATTGAAAATTTTTGAAAAACAACCCCCTTTATGGCCAAAAAACACCCAAAAATCTGTTATTATTATTATTATTATTAGCTAAACGAGAATTTTTAGAAAGATGCGGGTTTTTGCATATGGTAGGGCACATTATAGGCTACAAATAAGCCAAATTTGATCAAAATCGTTAGAGCCGTTTTTTTATAAAAAAATAATAACTGATTTTTTTGGGTTTTTTTTGCCAAAAAAGGGTTTGTTTTTCAAAACTTCAAAACCCTTTTTCGTGCATCTATACAGGCGTACTGGACATGTTTGGTGCAAATTTGGTTGAAATCGATCGAATAGTTTTCTCTCTAGCTTTGTATACATACAGACAGACATACATACAGACATACATACAGACATACAGACAGACATTTTGTAAAAACCACTTTTTTGGACTCAGGGGGTCCCAAAACGGATATTTCCACAAAAATCTCAACATCGATTTTTTTTGCGATCACTATACTTTCCCTATACTATAGTATAGTGAGAAAGTAAAATGGTTTGTATTAATTTACATTTATACAAAAGTTGAAATGGCGAAGGGATGTTATTACCACATACTATAACTAATATGTTTCATACACAGAGACAGCTATTCAGCGCCTTCGTGAGTAGATCAATTTCCCAAATAAATAGTTGAAACCTTAAAACATATATAAGCTTGTTTTGAAAATTCGCTAAACTCACGTCAGTGGTTCAGCTGCGTGATCGAATTATTTACAGCCCTTTACTGGGTCTGACTAGTTTCGACACAACCTATGACGAAGACGAAAATTCTAGACGGTAATTATCACTTAACACAAAGCGCCACACAACACATATTAGTATAAACGCATAATGTTCACCATTAAAGGGTCGTTAAGTAATTAAAAATGGGACAAAGTTTTCCACACAAGTACTTGCGGGTCGTCTCAAGTTACGGTGGCACAATCTATAATAGCTACCTTTCCCTTATTCTCGTTGACATGCAGTAGCTCTCCCTGTTTATAAAATTATTACTTGCAAAGCTAATAAAGCAGAGAAACAAAATAATGAAACACAAACATCAGAGTGAAAGCGTTTCATTTTTCGTTCCACCCAAATCAATAAATATTGCACCTCTCAAGCAAAACTCTGCCACGTTTCAATTTTGGAAAATAGGCTTATGTTTTTTCTTGTTTTAATGGTTACCGGTACTTTTGTTTTTTCACACTTTTGACCAAATTAATTAAAATTAAAATACAGCAACTTAACTTTAAAACTTAAACTGTTCTACACTTTGAAACACTATTTACAAGAAGAGTTTTTAAGAATTTATTGAAGGTTGTAAGAAGAAAAGGCTACCGGGAAGGACAAATCCCCACGCCTTCCAATATCCGGCTTAGGTAATATAGTGATAATATCCTCAGCATCTACTGGGGTTACATCTATGTTTTCAGGCCAAGTAAAAATAGAGCCTGAGTTGCTGGAATCTTTGTGTCTCAAAAACATAACCTCAGGAAAACTTGGATCCTCTACACTGGTTACTTGCCCTTCAAAATGCACATTCTTCTTTTTGGTGCTAAACTTGCAAAGAACCCAGTGACCTACTTTGGTTGATCCCATCATCTCATTAATAAAGCATTAATAAGCAAAAAAGTACTATGGGGCAAGTGCAACCGGCATGGTTGCACTTACCCCAATTTCCGTGGCTGCACTTGCCCCGTGTGCAAAAACGACGGGGCAAGTGTAGCCATGGATCTCATTTCAAAGTTATTAATTTAACACCAAAAAAAGGCATATTTCTGAAAACTACATATTAAACTTCATAAAATTGCCAACTTTGGTTATCATAGGTTGAAAAAGAATTTTTTTTTTTAAATGTCAAAGTTTCAGGGTTGAACTTGCATTAAGATTCAAAATGTAAGCATTTTCTAAGAATAAAAAAAAAATGCATGTAAGCTGATTTTTTACAAACATTTTGCTGAATATGTAAAGAAAACATTCTAAAATTACAAACCAAATGGTTATTTCTCAAAAATAATAATTTTTTAGCTACAAAAGCAGCCGTGGCCATACTTGCCCCGTGGTTGCACTTACCCCACTTCACCCTAATTGAAACGAAGTTCCTTAACTCGGATTGCTGTAGGAGTCAACAAATAGAAAATGTAACGCGTAACGAAATTAAGTGTTATAATTGATTGCTATGGCAATGACAAATATAAAAATACGAGTAACGAAAAAGCATTACCATAATTGTTGCTATGGCAATGAATGTAAATACATTCAAGAAACGTGTCTGTGTTTTGGTTCTTCAATTTAAATTAAGAGACGATCTGTTCCGTCCGGCGTAGTTCAGATATTATCGTCAAGCGATGACATTTTAGGTTAGGCCTAGAAAGTAATTTTAAGTCTAGGCCTAACCTAAAATTATTGTATGTATGCTGGCGTTAAGACAGGTAAAATAAATTAAACATGCACGCAGTAATTTTAGGTTAGGCTAGACGGATGAAACCAACATTGTGTGTTTATTGAATGTATTTACAATTAATGGACATTTAACTGTGTTTACCGACTTAGCTTTGATGTTATAATTAATTCTACACCTTTATTATAATAACATTAAACGTATGGAAACAGTAAATACAAGTATTAAAAACAATCTAATAATAAACGGTAATTGGAAGATTAAAATGATGTCTTTATGTTGCAGTTAAGGCTAGTAAAAGAATTGAAGAAAATACGTGATGGACTTCGTTCAATGAAGGAAATCCCACGACCGCACACATTTACTTTTTTTATTTAAAGCGTTGTAAGTTGATATTAACCTTTACAACACAATACATCACCTACCCCATTATTTACATTCCCCCGCACGGTTACCAATAACTCGGTGATCAATCAAGCCGTGATTATACCCACACTACAACTATTGTCATCAGTCCTCATCAGTAGCGCAGTGGGAAACTTGTCGTCAGGTTCAATGCAGTGTGGAGAATTTGATACGCCAATTTATCATTTAAATACTGTTAGGATGGATTTGAAAGGACTTTGTGCTAATCGCCTTCTTTTGAAAATTAAATTAACAGTTGATCAAAGTCTTTGTGGCGATTCTATGTAGTGCACTTCTTTATGAAGGAACAGTTTTGAAGTAGAAACTTGTTTAGGCGCACCGAGCACTTTTTGGATGATTTCTTCTTCTTCACTGCTTTACACACGTACTAATTAATATATAACAAATGTTTAACGTAACAGCTGATCATAAAAGAAGAAGAAATCGACGAAATCAAATAGGCAGTGGTAAATTCAAACTCAACAGCTGTTTGGGTTTAGTCACGTTAATCGATGTATAAACACACTGGATCGCTGGCTGCGTGTATTGAATACGGTCCGGCTGGCCTAGCCGCTTCCCCCATCACTGGAGGGACAGCAACAACACGTGAAGCATTCAAAGTTAATGCAACGCTCACAAATGTTTTAATTTATTTTGCTCAGCTTCAACAACGGCACCAAACATTATTTATAAAATAATCATTTTAATTTCTAAACAATATTTAATTGTTATACAGTATGTAACACTTATTTTTATAGTAAACTAGTGGACCCAGCAATGCTTCGCTATTGTTTGATTTAATTTAAAAGTTAGTAAAGTTATTCCATTGACTTAAGTGATCGAATTGTAAGCTCTCAGTGTAAGCTTTTTTCCAAAGCCAGTTTGTGTCTTAACTGTAAGTCGAATTTAAAAACTAATATTTTGCGGGTAGCAAATTAGATTTTCAACAAAATAGTATTCTTGATTTTTTTCGTATCTCAAACCATAAGCTCACAAAATGACCGTAAACTTCAAATTTGTAAAAAAATCGTCCAAGTTTTTGTATTTCAACCATTTAGTCAACACGTTTATTCTAAACTCATTCAAAAGTGTTCCATAGCTTTTTTGTAGATAAAGGTTTAAAGAATTCATACATGCCAGTTTTGCAAGTAAACAAAATGATTGAAGTAAAATTAACAAAGTTATTAGCTCAAGGAACAAGCATCCTATTACTTTAAATGAGCAATTCTTGTATCTATCTTTTTTTGTATCTGTCGTGGATCTCGAAAACGGCTGTAACGAATTCAAAGAAATTTTGTATTTAGGTGTAGTATTGATTTTTAAGTACACCCATATAATTGTATTTCGTGTAAAAACGCAATTTTTTTTAGAAAATCTAATTTAAAAGTTGAAAAATTTTAACATAGGGTCTTATGGGTTGCCATGTTGGTTACAAAATTACAACGAAATAGTAAATAAAGCAATCAAAACAGCTGTTTATAAACAAGCCATGAGATTGAGTATTATCCTAAATCAGCTGTTCATTGGATAGTTTTTAATTACTATTAAAAAACAATCTAATTTATACTGTTTTAGCACGTTAGAATTAGAATAAATTGTTCTGATTTAACAATTTATTTTATAAAAAAAAGTAAACTTGGCAAAAATGGATAAATTCTAATAGTCAATTTTGTAATATAGGCCTGGCTCATTTCTGAAACATAGTATTGAGGTTATGTTTACTACTGTATATTTAGTCCTGGTTTCAAAACATTAGTTGACAGAAGATAGTAGAACTAGGACTAAAATCGTAATGAAAGTTTCTCATGTTTCTAAAGCATGTATTTGAGGTTATAATTAATCTTGTAATTACCGTTAATATATTTAAGCCTGGTTTCATAATTTTACAAACCAAAGTACAAACGAGCCAAAGATTAACGAGATTCATTAGCGAATTTTCCAACTGCGAGCGAAGCGAAGCGTCCAGGGGCAGAGCCCCTAGTGTTTAGTAACGAAAGGAAAAAGTTCAACTTTAGGCCTATATAAAAAGTAGTAACATTTTTTGTAATTTTTTTCATAAATGTAAAAAAGTTTCGTAATTTAGTTATAAAATAGAACTGTATAAAAGTATTGATCAATCTCAAATTTCTTATTTTGAAAACACCAGTTTTTATGTTCCTACTACAAGACTGCTAACAAAACTAGGCCTGTTTTGAATAGTAATTTAGAAATACTATTTCCTCTGCCCAAAAATGACATATTATTATAAAAAAGTGTAGAGGATAAATCAAAGAATTGAACTGTATATAACAACAACAACGTGTATCACTGTCCATCTATCACGCTGCCCACCGCGGGTCTATCCCTCCAGTGGAGGGGGAAGCTCCACGCCGGCCGGCTCGATTCTCGAACCTTTCAGACTACTCAGCGCGCAATCCAGTGTGTTTATACATCGATGGTCACGTCAAGCTACCGATGTAATGGACATCGCTTCGTCATTTTATAAGTTGTGTTAAAAACTTTCACTCGGTAATACCTCTGAAATGTACATTGCACTTCCTAATTTTTTAAGTTGTGTGAAATTATTGTACTTGGTGATACCTCTAAAATTGTCCCCAGTGTTGTATCATTTTTGTTATGAATAAAAATGTGTTGGTGCGGTATATAAGCCTAACCTAAAATTATGCTGTTCAACTTTTAGTTCAAATTAGCTGTATAACTTTAATATTCAACAACAGAATATAAAAATTAAAATAAAGTAAGATTTTCAAGAAAACTTTGTTGGTTCAGTAAAGAAGTGAAAACTGTCATGAATATAATCGTTGGTTATATTGGTTAAATCCGAAGTTTGATCATTATTTTTATCTTGTCTCATTTTAAATCTAAAAAAATAACAAAAACATGAGATTGTCTATAGCCTATAACAACCTACCAAGGCCGTAGCCAGGAGGGGGGTTAGGGGTTGACCCCCCCTCAGAAATCCCTAAATTTAGCAATAAACATTAATACCAATGATTACTTAGGTATTCATTGATAATACTAGGTTTAAAAAGTGCAAGTTAAATTATAAAATAGACAACACAACAGAGGATCCAACAACATATTTTACATCATTGCGCATTACATGCATACTAACATTTAGATTTGCATGATTAAACTACAACCTACAATACACATGGATGCAGTAGTTTACAGCCTTACTCTCTTGTGAGCTTGATCTGATCTATTAAATAAGAAAACTATGAAGGTTCAACAAAAGCACTTTACTCTAACAAAACAAAACCATACATCATCCTTACATCCTATAATATTTTACATGGGTATTTAAATCAAAATTTTAAAAATAAGCAAGGAAATTGGTGTTTAACATGTTTACTGCTACGCAAATTTCGTATTTCCTATGATAGAAGCTGACTTTTTATTTTTTATATTTGTAGCCTAAATGAGTAGAAATTACTTTATTTGTTATTTTTTAACCTTTCTACGTAATAACGACTGATATTTGAAAGCGGACGCACATGTGCGTCCATAGCACATAGGCTTAAAATTGGCGTGCGAAGCACGCAATGCTCTGTGTATTGAACATACTCCCAATACGGGGGTTGGCGTGCGAAGCGTGCAATACACTGTGCGTCGGCCTTTTCTCGTAGTGTCCAGTGTCAAACTCACTTGTTCGTCCTTAGCAGTGAACGTGTTAAAAGGGTTTAGATTCAAATCCCCGGTCCTGACCTGACTCCCCCCCCTTCTCCAAAAAAGTTTTCCTGGCTACTGCTTTGCAACCTGTCAACATAAATCAGTGCATATTTCTTAGGCAGTCCCATGACTGCTTTCTTTTTCATTCTCTTTCGTAATAGAGTCCTAAACCTATCCAAAATATTTCTACATTTGGGGAAAATTCGTATTTATAACGCATCAGTTTAGGCTTGGTTTGAAAGTAGGAGAATCTGAGGGAAAACATTTTTCAAAAAGGCATTTTGTGAAAACGATTTTAATGACATTTCAAATGCAAAACATGGGCATTTAACGCATAACTTAAAAGTGGACATTTTAATAAAAGACGGATTGAAACACATGTCCTAAAGCACGCAGCGGTGTCCCCTAGTTCTCTATCATAACGGTTGGCGTGCGAAGCACGCTATGGTTACACTTCGTCTTACGCTCGAATAAAGAGTCGCTAAAGGGTCTTAAAACAACGTTGTTTGTAGCTCACATGAAAAGTGTGCTATTTAATAGGAATAGCATTTAATAGGATTAAAAATAGGAAATAGCATAAACATTTTCTAAATCCAAGGAAAGCAAAAGAGGAAGATAGATTGGGTACACAATGATGATGACTTATGCCAATGTATTTGTTTTAATTTCGTAGTACAGAAAATCGAGAGTACAAAATAATATCTTTATATATAATACGTGAAGCCGTTTTTTGTAAACACAACTCCTCCCTTATTTCTGGACCAATTATAATGTTTGAGGTTTCAAAAAATTCGTCTCATTTCGTAGTTTTGCAATAAGGTTTTAGATGTCAAAAATTCTTATCCGTAATGGCCTGAGCTAATCTCAAAGGTCGGGTTTTCCCCATAAGATTAACATGGAAAATATTTAAAAACCATTTCTATACAAAACAGCTGTTTATAATAAGAAACAAACTAATCCAGCTGATTTCGTGGATGTAAATAACGATGATTACAGTATTCAGAAGGTTATACAAACATTTTAATACAAAACAGCTGTTTATAATAAGAAACTAACTAATACAGCTGCTTTGTGGAAGTAAATATTGATTTTTATAAGGGAGGAAATGAATTATTTATTCAAATTATAAAATTTACGAAATATTTTATTTTGTTTTGAACATTTAACATTATTTACCATCTTAGTTTTGAGGTTATTATTTATAACTTTTTTGTTAGGTTTTCGATTAAGTGTAGACCTGAGCCTTACTGGTTCTTTTAACCTTTATTATTACTGCTGTTATAAAATATAAGAAATAATTTGATTTGAACATTTAACATTATTTACTATCTTAGTTTTGAGGTTATTATTAATCCTACACTTTTATTATAAATAAAACATGACATATGTTTTTAGAAGGTCGCACCGGGGGTTGGCGTGCGGAGCACGCAGGGGTCTCCCCTAGTTAAATTAAATTGTTGACTTAAGTAATCAAATAGGCAAATAGTTTTGCATATCCCTTAAAAATAGTACTACGTAATTTTAGGTTAATAAATGTGTGTTTCTTACCGTCATCGTTATCCAATTGTAACTTTAAGAAACGTGCCACAGCTGTTTCACGATTAATCGCATTTTCAAAACACTGCACACGAAACACATTAAAATATAAAACACACACAGTTCACACACGATAATTCTACGTCCATTGGTACGTAGTCAAAAATAAAACAGCACAAAAAAAAAGATATAAAGAGCATATAAAATCCCTCAATAAATATCCGACGAACTCCCTACGCCGACTACATAGTTAATACTGACCACACATACAGTGACATCAATAGCCTGGAAATTGTACACACCTGTAGAAAAGGTAAACATATGTACAGATTAGAAGAAATAGACATTTATAACAGCTTACGAAAAGAACCAACCAAAATTTTAAATTCCCAAGTATATTTTACAGCAAACCCTATATATGAAGAAATAATCAAGTCTATATGGAATTAGTCGTTGTAGGGATAACCCGTTCTTCGCAGTTGGCAACCCTGATTATCAGCTGTCCAACATTTAAAAAAATTAATTGTAATGTATTCTGTTGGCCAACAATTTGTAAATATGTCGTACGTTTTGTGCATTTTTGTGTGCTATTTTATTTTTGACGACGTCCCAATGGACGTAGAGTTAGCGTGTGTGAACAGTGTGTGTTTTATATTTGAATGTATTTCGTGTGCAGTGGTTTGAAAATTGATAGTGAAACAGCTGTAGCACGTTTCTTAAACTAATAATTGGATAACGATGACGGTAAGAAACACAAATGTATTAATTTGAATTACGTTTAAAATAATTTTAGATTTAAAGCTTGTAGGAAGTTAGAATTTACCACCATTTTGAAACTTTTTTGAGACATGATCAAACTTTTTATACACAAAATTTTACCTTTAAAATTATTTTAAGTTCATATAAACACAAATTTTATTTATCAATAAGTTTTAGATTTTAAAATGTGCCCCCGAAGGAAATTTCTAATTTTTTTTTAAATCACCTAACTCGTATAGAATTGTTTAGGATGCTTCTCACCAGCAATATATAAGTTTTTGAGATTAATACTAACCTTCAAAATGGTTTTTATTTCTCTTTACTACTACTGGGTCTGACTGGTTTCGGCACAACCTATGTCATTGACGACTTAACACAAAGCACCACACAACACATACCAGTATAAACACATGATGTTCACCATTATGTGTTAAGTAATTTAATAAACGGTACCAGGAACTGGCACATACTTTCTCACAAACATATTTAAATTATTAAACAGATTCACTGTGGCTTGTAGGGTCGGGTAGGAGAGGTGATTTTTTATTAAAGTAGAAGATTAACTAATAAATATTATTATTATTATTATCTAGAAAGAAAACTATTCTATCGATTTCGAACAAATTTGCACCACACACGTCAATTAGGCCTGTATAGATTTTCGAAAAAAGATTTTGAAAAATGTTGAAAACAACCCCCTTTATGGAAAAAAACCCTCAAAAATCAGTTATTATTATTATTAGCTAAACGAGAATTTTTAGAAAGACGCGGTTTGTTGCATATGGTAGGGTACATTAAAGGCTATAAATAAGCAAAATTTTATCAAAATCGTTAAAGCGGTTTTTTTATAAAAAAATAATATCCGATTTTTTGGGGTATGTTTTGCCAAAAAGAAGGTTGTTTTTCAAAATTTTTCAAAACCGTTTTTCGTGCATCTGTACAGGCCTACTTGACTTGTCTGGTGCAAATTTGTTTGAAATCGATTTAATAGTTTTCGCTCTAGCTTTGTATGCATACAGACATACAGAATACATACAGACAGACATACAGACAGACATTTTGTACAAACCACTTTTTTGGACTCAGGGGGTCCGAAAACGGATATTTCCACAAAAATCTCAACATCGATTTTTTTTTGCGATCACTATACTTTCTCTATACTATAGTATAGTGAGAAAGTAAAATGGGACATAGCTTTCCACACAAGTACTTGCGGGTCGTTTCAAACGCATACTGACCTGGAACGAAACTGATCTCAATCCACCGTATGGTTGGTTGCATAACTTGCCAGTGTATTTTAAATATAATATCGAACATAGCGTTGGATTTAAACTGTAGCCGATCATTAAGAGATATTGCGTTAAATTTCCAAAAGTAACTGTATATCTTTTAAGTTTTCAACCACCAATTTGGGAAATTGATCTACTCACGAAGGCGCTGTCTGTGTGTATGAAACATATTAGTAGAATTTGTTTGCACCTAGGAATCCAGACTCACGCCCTCCTTCGCTCCACTCGCAGCGGAAAAACTCGCTTTGTGAGTTTGCACCTTGACTTGAGGCCTCGGGTTTTGGACTGCTTTGCTTCGCTCGCACCGTACAAACTCGACCGTCAGTCCTAGGATCAGAGGCTGCCCACGCGGTTAAATCCCCCTCGTGTACCAAGCGATCTATAAATTCGTGTAAAAAACTACATTTTCAGAATAATATCCTACATTTATTTGTTCGTATAAAACCACAAAACCCATTCATTCTGTTACGAAATATCTAAAATAAAAAATAGTTACTTCAAAAAAACTTGCATCAGGTTGTTTCGACTTTTTGGCAAAAGAAATCGTCCGATCCATTTAGACAACCAACGTGTGTATCAAATCGGACTTAAAACGCCGCCGTCAGAGTGCGTACACATAAATACATATTACATATTTGTAATGGCACACCAAAAAGCGTTTTTGAGAAGTATGATCGGTGCTCATTTACTACTCCTGACGTTAGGTCTCATCATAAGAGTCACTAAAATAGCTCATCTTTCCGAACTATATAAAGCAGTTTGAAGTTAGTTTTTCGTTTTATACTATATATATATAATAGTAAAAATTTTGTGAACAATAAACAAGTTTGTTATGCAATATTTATGGCACCAAGTCACAATATTATAATATATATTTAATATATTATATTAAACAAGTTTGTTTCTTATTAGGTCACATTATTCCTTTGTTTTGTGAAATAAGTATTTAACATAACTTGTTCTACACCATAAAGTGCCAATTGTAACAGTTACATTTTCATTACGTCATTGGCATTGGTGACGTTGGGTTTATTACTATAAATAATTAATACCAACAAATAAAAACAATTACAACACAAAAAAACATTTTATTATAACTATTTATTATAAGTAATACAAGATTAATGTTAAAAATAATACATTAGTATGTACAGTATTTTTAAAAAGATACAAAAGCTTTTAAACACAATTTTATAACAACGCTAAAAAAGTAAATTAAATCACAGTTATCACTAACAAGAAATAGTATAATCAAAACATAAATAATCATTCACAGCCAGGATACAGATTCGTTTTAACAAGTCCAGTGTTGCCAACCGTAACATTAGAAACGAAATATTTATCTGGATTCTGAGTCCGACTACTAAAACGTAAAATAAAACAAAAATACCACTTTTTCAAACAGTTTTATTGTACCCATATTGTTGTGTGTTCCAGCTGAAAGACCCACTCCTACCTAAGTAAGAGTGTGTGTCGTGTGTGTCGAGTGTGTGTTGTGGACGCGCAAACCGGTGCTTCGTGCGTGGCTGATACGCGCGAGACAGTGATTCGCGCGCGGTTGTTTACAGGGGACCCAACGACGGACATACGACTCGGTGTGAGGCCCGGAGTGTAAGGAAATGTAGTGGGTTAATTGAAAAGATCCGCGAAAAGAAACGATGAAAAAACCCGATGCCTTCAACCTGCAGTTAAAAGTGACCGGTAGGCTACCCCACAGGAATTGCTAGGAAGAATTACGTGGGCTTTTTGTGCATGGTGTTGGTGAGTGTTGGGCAGTCACGAACCTCGTCGTATGTGCGCGGGGCCCTCGCCTGTACGTTGTTAGTGTTAAGTTTTCAGCTGACCTTCTTCCAATGTTACAGTGGTTGGAAGAAAGATGTGTAGCAGTGTGTACTGTGTGAATGTTTGCCCTTGACTGAATTTCAACAATCAAAAACATAAATTATATGAATTTTGTTGTTATAGAAATTTCTAAATAACGACAATGAATTTATCTATTGTTACAATTTATCGATTTAAATGACTTTATTAATTTTAATACATTCGCTCTTTTAATAATCATAATTCGACCACGTAGCTGATACGATGACGTTAGTTGAGCGAATTTCCAAAATTATATAACAAATTTCCTCTCTTTTAATAATGTCCCACTAGTTGGGCGTCATTTTATAATAATTTACTCTCTTTTAAATTTAATGTCCCACTAGTTGGGCGTCAATTTATAATAATCCTTATTAAATTTATTCTATTATATTCTATTGGATCTAAATTACAATAAAATAGACAGATACAGCAACAAAATTCACTTTCTTTTATTTATCAATTGTCTCAGAAATTTGTATATACAATCATGAATACACATAATAATGATTTGTTTATATTATATTTAGAAGTTATGATCTCGGGGTCAGGCAACTCGTGCAGCATGAGCAATCTTTATTTTACTTGTACGCATTGGAGAATGAATTTAACATAATTTATAACAAAATTTTCAATTAATCTGATTTAATTTTTGAAGATGTCCAGATAATTGAGAAGTGTATTAAAAACTTTGAATTATAAGCTGTCCAGAATATACCAAGTTCTGGCTGGTGGCACTGAATTTATCACTTTCAATTTGAGTACAAAAGTTACTTTTACACAGTCAATTTTTATTTTATCTCTTTTAAATTTAATGTTATGGATAGCTGATATTATAAAGTTCACACTATTTATTTAACTTCACACTGAATTATCCTTATTTCCAATAATTTTATAACTATTAGTTGGACTAAACACAAAGTCAACTTAGGCTTACAACGAACTGACGCTAACTAACTAAAACGACGCTATATTCTTCAAATTGAACATCGCGGGGTCCACTTTTCCGCTCCCATCGAAATTCAAAATGTCTTCCGGCAACTTGCCTTTCCACTCCTTAGTGTGATCGGCGCAGACTCAACTGTTTTCCTGACCGCGCATCCCAGCTTGCTAATCCCTCTGGGTTCGAGATTATAATAAGCTAGTCCGTATTACACTTTTGCTGTTGTAGATTTTTATATATATTTGATAATATTTGATACTTTAATTATTTTTATAACTTGTTTGTGCATTTGGTGTACAAACATTGTTTATGTACTTAAAAGAGAATTTATTTCTAAACCGACATAATAAATTGACTCTGGGTTCGAGGCTATCGGTCATGATTATTATTTACATCTGCTTAGTTTAATAATTTTGATACAGTTTTATTTACAATAACATTAATACATTATAAATAATTCCAGGATGTTTTGCATTACTATCTTGGTAATAAAGTGTAAATTTTGTTTTGTGTTCGAAATATATTAAGATCGTTACATAATAGATCGGTTACTCATTTAATCTAGGCCTTGCTTTGCATTTGCCCATAGTTGGTGATATTTGAACATCAGTTTCTCTGTTACATGGATTACTGTAATGGTGTTGTGTTTGTTTATCTTTTGAATAAATATTAAATATACATATAAATAATCTCCAGTGTGTTTATTGGTGTGGTGTAGTTCTTTGTTTAATACGTTTTTGATTTAGATGTGTCTAAATTAGGTTATGTTAACATTGGCATCTGAACAGGTTTGTTATGTTTGTTTACCTTTCATTTGAGGCTAGGCCTAAATACTTTAATTTGTACCTTTTAAATTTTACAATGTGAGTTTGAATCTGATGAGGTTATGTGATGGTATTTTGTACCATTATAATTAAATTTATATATTTTAGGCTTTCAAACAACTATTTGGGAAGTTGGCCTACTCACGAAGAAGTGGAAAAGCTGTCTGCTTGTACGAAACGTATAAGTAGAATTTGTTTGCACCTTAGCCTCCAACCCCGGCTCAATGGCTGCTTCATTCCGCTCGCAGCGGAAAAACTCCCGGCCGTCAGCATCGTAAGAGAAGCTTCCCTACTGTAAAACTTCCCTCGTGGATTTGAACCTCGTAATGTTATGTAATTAGCGAATTTCCATAGGAAAAATGAGCTATTGCAGTGGCCCTTATGGTAAGACCCAAGGTCGGGAATAGCAAATGAGCACCGATCATGGTCCTCAGAACACGTTTTTGGGTGTCATTAAAAAACATATATGTCGCACTCTAGCGGCCGCATTTTACGTCCGATTTGGTTCAAATTTGGTAAACACGTTGGCTGTCTACGTCGCTTGGACTAGTTCGTTAGCCAAAAAAATCCGCAAGTAAGTTTTGTGACCGGAAGTAAATTTTGTAGTCGAAGGTAGAGGCTTAGGTGCAAACAAATTCTACTAATATATTGTATACACAGAGGCAGCTATTCAGCGCCTTCGTGAGTAGATAAATTTCCCAAATAGTTGGTTGAAACCCTAAAACATTTAGTCCAAAACAATTTTGGAAATTCGTTCAACTCACGTCAGCGATTCAGCTGCATGGCGAGTTATATAAATATAATATTTTTTTTTCTTTTTTTCATTGTGGATAAGGTCCCCGAATCACTATCTTAAGAAATGAAGACAGCCGCAAACATCAATTCTAAGTTAAGCAAACAAGAAGCTCTAATAACCAAAGCAGATAAGGGGAATGCAATAGTGATTATGCAAACTTGTGATTACATTGATAAAGTTAAGCAGTTTATCGATAATAATGGAATCATAAAATTGAATTCTGACCCCACTGTTGAACATAGTAAATCTATAAACAAATTGATTTCAAGAAGTACTGAATTACTATCTAATGGAGATATCAGATATCTAAAGGTCATCAAACCCCAGGCCCCACTCTTAAGAGGCTTACCTAAAATACATAAACCAGATACTCCAATACGACCACTGGTAAACTTTACTAAGGCACCTACTTACAAAATTTCCAAAAAGATAGACCGCATTATCAGGAGTGAAATAAAATTTGAGAATAATTATAGTTTGAAAAATAGTGTAGAATTAGTGGAGAAAATTAAAGATTTAAAATTTCCTAACACCCATATTTTAGCATCGTTTGACATCGTCAACTTATACACAAACGTCCCCGTTTATGAAACAATCAATATTTTGCATGAAAATTTAATAAAAAACTCCAAACTTCCAGCCAATGCAATTAATGAACTAATTGTTTTAGTCACTGAGGTCTTAAAAAAAAATTATTTTCAGTTCAATGGTGAATTTTTTACCCAAAGTGACGGACTTGCGATGGGCTCGCCCTTATCGTGTATTACGGCTGAAATATTCTTAAATAACATGGAAAATAAGTAAATATGTTCCTTGGACAACAAATATCATAATAAGTTAGTTTTTTATCACAGGTATGTAGATGACGTTATCATTTTGTTCAATGGTAGTAATAGACAATTGACCCTTCTCCACAATTACCTGAATGGATTGCATCCCAAATTAAAGTTCACTCTTGAAATTGAAGTTAACAAAAACTTAAACTATCTTGATGTCGCTATTTCTAAGATTTCCGACCATTTTACATTCAAGATTTACAGGAAGCCTACCACAACTGATCAAACAATACACAGCAGTTCTCATCACCCCATGCAACAGAAACTTACGGCTTATCACAGTTTTGTGCATAGGCTTCTGTCATTCCCTCTTTCTAAGGATGATTTTGACAATGAAGTGTTAACACTTAAACACATAGCGGTGTCGAATGGTTATGAGAGTTCCATCATTGATAACTTAGTCCGTAAACATAAAAACAAAAGAAATACTATAAAAACACAAGTACGGGATAATAACAATACAACGTGAAGAAAAAGTTTACTTCCACGGAGTTTGGTAATTTTCTAAACCACACATTGCAAAACGAATTAGCCAAAAACAATGTTACCTTAACTTACAGAACTAATAATAAGTTAGGAAACAAATTACAACCGATTGCCCACAACAAAGACTTTAGTGAACGTACCGGAGTCTATAAATTGAGTTGTGATGACTGTCCTAAATTTTATATAGGACAGACGGGTCGTTCGTTTGCCAAGAGGTTTAAGGAACACTTGCCGAAATCTAAACCGACTAAAATAGTGTCAAATTTTGCAGCTCACCTTGTTGATTTCGATCACAAATACACTGATCTTCAGACCAACATGAAGGTCCTAAAGTTTTGTGACAAGAGCACATACATGAGTGTTTTTGAAGAATATGAAATTTACAAGGCGATGAAAATGGAACCCCATAATGTCTTAAACGTAAGTTGTCTTTTAGTGGCAACTCGATATACGACACTGCTTTAAAGCTAACTAATAATTTCACAATTGGAAGGAGGGACAATGTCCACTGACTTAGGACTTTGTATCGGTCAGTCCTAACCCAGTACCCGTGCGGGCAACTACGACCTAAATGTTGTGCGTTGTTTGTTGTATATTTTTGTGTATGTGTTGTAATGTCAATGTGTTGTCAACAGTTTTTTAATGTTTGACGACCTCATGTGAGCGACTTTTACACCAGAAGATGGACTATTGAATAAGTCCGAAACCGCGGTAGTGTTTTTAATACTAGTGGATCACTTGACGGAAAAAACAGGTAATATAAAATATAATATGTACATATGTGATCGCACTCGGTAAAATTCGGCCGATTCGGTCCAAATTTGGTCAACACTTTGGTTTTCTAAGTGACTTGGACGAGTTCGTTGGCAAAAAAATCCAACAAGCGGAAGCACCTTTTTCTATCGGAAGTAAATTTTTTAAGTTTTTTTGGGGTTTCAAGTAAAAAAATAAATATAATACATTATTCTGCACTTTTCGTTTTTTTACACGTCTATGTAGCTCGTCTGGTCCCCACAAAATCTATCAAAACGTAAAATAATTCAACCACGCAGCTGAACCGCTGACGTGAGTTTAGCAAATTTCCAAAATTAAGTTTATAGGCCTACGTTTTAGGGTTTCAAAAAAACAATTTCGGAAATTGGTCTATTCACGACGGTGCTGAATAGCTGCAAAATGGATCGCACGCCATTTTGAATATCACGTGTTTTAATAATCAGCTGGTTAGGGAAACTTAAAATGATGATAAAATACATTTTAAAAAGTTCTTTATTACACTCTAAATGAAATTATTTCGAAAATATAATTGTGCAAACTAAATATAGAACGATTGATCTTTCATTTAAAAGAAACCGCGTGTAAAACGGTTCAGTGGAAACCTCAAGTGAACTCTTCAAAGAAGTGGAAAGTTGAAATTTTACCCCATGTTAAATTGCCATGATGAAACTTTTAATCTCGTTTTTTAAATGGTTACTGACCACGTACCAAAATCTAAGGTAAAATGTGCAAATATAGGGGTTATTCCCTTTCATTTGACGCTAACCGCGTGCAAATCGGTCCAGCGGAAGTCTCACACGTTCTTCAGGAAGATTTTTAATTTTGTGTTTTAATATATAGGATGAATAAACCCATGTGTCCCAAAAGTCCCCCACCCCAAATTATTTTTTTAATTAATGGAAATAGACAGATTTGCTTTGGGGATTGTTAATATGAACAAAAATTTAGTTTTTTGACGTATCGTAAATTCAACCCCTCCCTCAAAAAATGGGGTATTTTGAAGGTAAGTCGAAAATGTTAAATGAGACCTTGAGTGACACCTCATTTTATAAAGGTCTTGATAAAAGAAGAAGATCGGCGCAAACCGGAGGTCTGTATGTTGACTCTATCCAACATAATGGCCAATCAAAAAGTATAATTTTTCCTATTTAAATTACATTGAAATGTTAAAGATGATACATCTATTATTTTTTACAAGGATTTCATCCAGTAGGTCACTCAATCTAAGTTATAAAACATAGTAATTAGTATAAAAACAGTAAAGCTAAGCCCTCTGGAATTCCCAGGTACTGGATTTTTTACTATTAGGAGTCGACAAACATGCACAGTTATGAATAACAAATAATTTTCAAGGGTGTATCAACCGAAAATGCAGTAATTTATAATCAACGTGTTGGCTGTAATCAGTCTGTCATCAGGACTTGTTCTATTCTAATATAAAGAGGTAAAGTTTGTTTCTATGTAGGGTAAATCTCTGGAAATACTGAACCGATTGAAAAAATAGTTTTATTAATAGAAAAGCTACACTATCCCCGAGTAACAAAGGCTTTAATTCATTTTGATAAAAACCTTTTTTATTTAAATATTTGTAAATTTACTCGGAAAAAATCTCATATTAGGCCTAGACTGATAAATTATCACATGTATTTACATTGTTTACCATAGTAACCAATTGAACAAAATATTTTCACTAACAGCTGATTTCAAACTTTGAAACAATTATTTAAATTTCTAACTTTTAGGTTACTTTTTTATTAAAGTGTGGCCTGAGCTTTGCTGGTTCTTTTAACATTTATTATAAATGCTGTTATGAAATATACGAAATAATTTGATTTGAACATTTAATATTATTTACCATCTTAGCTTTATTGTTATTATTAATAATATTATAAAGATGTAAAATTGTGTTTGTTTATTTGTTTGTATGTAGGGGGCAATCTCTGGAATTACTGAACCGATTGAAAAATAGTTTTACGAATAAAAAGCAACACTATCTCTGAGTAACATAGGCTGTAATTCATTTTAATAAAAAACATGTCTTTTTTCAGTATTTGTAAATTCAATCGGAAAAAAATCTTAGGTTAGGCCTAGACTGATGAACCAGTACATTACCATAGCAAACAATTGAATAAAATAACAGATAAAACATAGAAAAAATAAACTAGATTTGCATTTCGTCGCGAGTTACTAATGGGTGAAAATGTGATAACAACCCTTAAAACAATACAAATTAATCTCTGGAACTACTGAACCGATTGAAAAAATAATTTTACGAATAAAAAACTACACTATCCTTGAGTAACAAAGGCTATAACTAATTTTGATTTAAGGGTTAAAACAACCCCCAAAAACAATAAATTAATATTAATTTTATACTTTCCTTAAATCTAGAGAGCTGAAATTGTGTACATTTATTTCTTACAAGATACATAGAGAAAGTAAACCAGATTTGTATTTTGTCGCGTACTACTAAGGGGTGAAAATGTCATAGCAACCCCTAAAACAATACAAATGAGTTGTTATATTTTCCTTAAAGTTAGTGAGCTGAACATTTGTACATTTATTTCTTACAACATACATACAAAAAGTATCATAGATTGACATTTTGTCGCGTGCTGCTAAGGGGTGAAAATGTAGTAAAAATGTTAATGGTTATACTTTCTATAACACTAGAGAATAAACCCTTTATAAATTAAGGAATTTTAAAATAAGAAACCACTATGTTACATCCTAATTAAAATAAATAAGACATAGTAGAATTTAATAGTAGGGCCTATTTACATAAAATAACCTGTTTGCATTTTCTTCAAAGCGAGCCACCGCGGGAGTTGGCGAGCGAAGCAAGCAGGCAGCGGAGCTCTCTAGTCTTTTATATATTTATATAGACTAAATATATATAGATATATAAAAGTAATTGTATAACAAAAAGAAGATAATTCAAGACACTTGTTATTCTTTTTTAACATGTACTGCTGAGTTAAATCATTGCCACAAGGGAACTTTCCATAGCAAACACAGTACAGATCCCGCCGTGAATGCTGGCACTTGAGCAAACCGCTACTATCCCGACTAAAAACATGAGTACCCGGTACATCTCTGTTTAACGCTAAAGACGTTCATGTAAGCTTGACACTGAACACTATGAGAAGCGGCCGAAGCACAGTGCATTTCACCTCAATCCCCATATTGGGAGCTATCGCCAACACCTTTATTAGGACGATTTTCAATACACAGAGCATTGCGTGCTTCGCACGCCAACACCCGTATTGGGGGGATTTTCAATACACACTGCATTGCGTGCTTCGCACGCCAACACCCGTATTGGAAGGATTTTCAATATATAATGCATTGCGTTCTTCGCACGCCAACACCCGTATTGGGAGGATTTTCAATACACAATGTATTGCGTGCTTCGCACGCCAACACCCCTATTGGAGGGATTTTCAATACACAATGTATTGCGTGCTTTGCACGCCAACACCCGTATTGGGAGGATTTTCAATACACAATGTATTGCGTGCTTCGCACGCCAACATCCGTATTGGGAGGATTTTCAATACACAATGCATTGCGTGCTTCGCACGCCAATACCCGTATTGGAAGGATTTTAAATATATAATGCATTGCGTGCTTCGCACGGCAACACCCTTATTGGAAGGATTTTCAATATATAATGCATTGCGTGCTTCGCACGCCAACCCGCATGTTAGAAGGATTTTCAATACACAATGCATTGCGTGCTTCGCACGCCAACACCCTTATTGGAAGGATTTTCAATACACAATGCATTGCGTGCTTCGCACGCTAACACCCGTATTGGAAGAATTTTCAATATATAATGCAATGCGTGCTTCGCACGCCAACCCGCATGTTGGGAGGATTTTCAATACACAATGCATTGCTCGCTTCGCACGTTAATCCCCGTATTGGGAGTCTTTTCAATACACAATGCATTGCGTGCTTTGCACGCCAACACCTGTATTGGAAGGATTTTAATACATAATGCATTGCGTGCTTCACACGCTAACCCGCATATTGGGAGGATTTTCAATACACAATGCATTGCGTGCTTCGCACGCCAACACCCGTATTGGGAGGATTTTCAATGCACGATGCATTGCGTGCTTCGCACGCCAACACCCGTATTGGAAGGATTTTCAATACACAATGCATTGCGTGCTTCGCACGCTAACACCCGTATTGGAAGGATTTTCAATACACAATGCATTGCTCGCTTCGCACGTTAATCCCCGTATTGGGAGTCTTTTCAATACACAATGCATTGCGTGCTTTGCACGCCAACCCGCATATTGGGGAGATTTTCAATACACAGAGCGTGCTTGCTTCGCCGCTTTAAAATATTAGTGATTATTACGTAGAAAGGTTCAAAAGTAAAAAATAAAGTAATTTCTACTCGGGCTATAGATATAAAAAAATAAAACGTCAGCTCCTAGCATAGGAAATACGAAATTTGCGTAGCAGTGAACGTGATAAGGGTGAGGTAAACATCCACTAGTTTGTTTGAAGGATGAGTCACGTTAGAAAGCGGTGTGGGAAAATGTTTTTTTTTTCTCCACTTACGTTCTTTCCCCACACCCCCGGCCCATCGCGCCAGTGCGTGGCCAAGTGCCGGGATTGACGCCGATATCTGTACACTACAATGATACAGTCTCAACGTAGTTTTTCAAAATGACTCCCCAACGACTAACCGTAAAACCACGCATTAGACCTTAAATACAAATGAGTTGATAACCACAACGCAAACAAACCAACTACAATTCCTAACCATTATGTTGAAACAAGCGCGTGTAAATTGTTTTATTGAAAAGCTTCTCGAATCGATCGGCGAAAACAAAAACCTGAACATTTGACGGCGCCGCTTTGTCCAGTGTCTGTTGTTGGCGTGAAAATCATCATTTCCTCAGAAACAAAAGCTTCGAACCGTTTAAAAATTAATACGATTTGCAAAAATAAGTCTAAACAAACGGTACCAGAAACTGGCACATACTTTCTCGCAAACGTATTTAAATTATTAAACAGATTCACTGCTAACGACGCACATGTGAGTTTGACAGTATGAGAAGCGGCCGACGCACAGTGCATTGCACGCCAACCCTCGTATTGGGACGATTTTCTACACAAAATGCATTGCGTGCTTCGCATGCCAACCCCCGTATGTGAGTATTTTCAATACTCCCGTATGTAACCCAAACTGTGACTTCATAATTGCATTAAAGTAGGATTCAATGCATTATGTATTGAAAATCCTTCCAATACGGGTGTTGGCGTGCGGAGCACGTAATGCATT
>JAGFPH010005896.1:0-19267 GCA_018207615.1 Philaenus spumarius
ATTAGGACATTGACGCCGCGGTATGTAAAGCATTAGAATATTGACGTATAACCCTTTCCTAATCGTAAATTTGGACATAATGACAGTTTATTATTATAACTATGTGCATGTAATACATCTACCAATAGCTAAACCTGAGCACGTTTGTTAAATTTACGAGTTATGAATTTTTAATTATGCCCTTAACATACCATAAGTGTTAAGGTAGTAAAATATCAAATTTTTTAAATTTATAGGGTTTATATTCTTTCAAGTACAAAATACAGGTAAATAATTGAATAAACTATATTTATTTAAATTATTGTTGTGAAATTACATAACTTTGTCCTTAATTTAACCTAATTCAGATAAAAATAACACGTGAGTCACTTTGTAACATCCTGTCGCTACACAGAAGTTGGGTGCTGAGAGTTGGGTGCTGGGAGTTGGGTGATGTCTTCCCGACGGCTATTTAATTTAGGATCCTATTCTAACCTGAAAAACTTTTAAAGTGGCTACATAATAAACTAACAATCGAATATCAAGTTAGACAATTTGCATTTATTTAATTTTTAATTAGAAATGTCAATTTATAGTAATAAGTTACAGTGCAGAAGGATCCACTAACTCTTTATAGACCTATCTGTATTATTTATTATAAACTACTGTTTTTTTTTTTGTAACTATGATTTTGTTTTCGACTATTAGATGTATCAGTGGACATTTCAGAAGAGTAAAAACTTCATTTAATTTCCTTTCTCGATTTTTGTCTTATAAAGTAGAAAATGCCAAACCAGTTTCGCTTGCAAATTTATTGAAATCAAAAATTAGGTTTACTGGGCCAGTTACTGTAGCAGATTACATGAAAGAAGTATTAACCAACCCTTCTTCGGGTTATTATATGAATAGAGATGTTTTTGGAAAAGAAGGGGATTTTGTTACATCTCCTGAAATCAGTCAGTTGTTTGGAGAGGTAAGTTTGTAAATAAGATATATTATAAGACTGTAACATATCAAAGTTACAATAATCATATAGCCTAGATTGTACTAACCTTAGTAGTTTCTGCTCAAGTTTACACTGCTACCTTACGCTATATTGCAATAGAGGTGCCAATGTACATGCAAGAAAATGCTCTAATGCGTTTAATTATAATGTTCAATTCTATTTCTAAATGACTTAAATAAATTAAAACAGAAAATATTATTAACAAAATTTATCTAGGCTACCTAATTATGTACGAACAGAAAGTATAATGCTTTAAACTTATACTCAATTCACTAACTCGAGAAATATTAGACGTACTATCTTTTGAACGACATCAGACTTGTGCATACAAATGTAAATAAATACGATTGTCAGGCTCCACTATTCCTGCAACTTAACATCAGTTAAGAAAATAAGTATATAACAAAACAGAAACTCACACAATTTTTACTTTATAAAATTCTGTAGGCCTAATAATAGGCCTACATAAATCATATTCTTTATACATTGATTGATGTTCATGATTCGATACATTGAATCAACCCTATGTGTATAACAAGGGTCATTCGTTACATCGATGAAAATAAAAAAAGGCTGGAATTTCTACTTTACAGTCTCTAGTCACAGTATGTTTCCACTTTGTAAACATATATAGGGTCAGTTTTAAGTCATGATACACCTCGATATAATTTTAATGGATTTCTATATTTCTACCATACTTTTATATAACTTTTTATGGTTTTTAGGGCGGTTAACCCTCTAAGTGTTACGGGATTCAATCCCGCGACGGGCCACGTAACGCTTCTGAATTGAGTATCAACTTGTATTGACTATTTCACCCACTAAAAGTCATCCAATCTTAATAAAACAAAGACCGTTGGAAAGTAAATGTTTCAAACTTTAATTTTTGTATTTACAAGTTTTTTCTAAAACGTATATTTACACACGTAATCATCGTTGCAGTTTTTGAGTTTTCTAAAAGCCAATGTCGCGCGAATTTTAATGCGCCGAAACTACCTTTAATTCCAGTTTCTATGTCACTCAATACAGTCCGCCCGGTATTTTTCTGAGTTATATCTGTACACTGAAGGATTCATCACAATGTTACCTATCTGAAACTTCCATTAAATCAAAAATCGGAAAAATAGTTCAAAAGTTGTGGCGCGTTTTGTATACCCTTGCAATTGGTCAGATTTCAACCAATAAAACACCACATTTTGCGTTCGAGATATCTCTTATAATTCGAATTATTTCAATAGACTTTTTTATATCTATTTATAGACCAAAGTTCAATCTTTCGTTTGGTATAAAGCAAACTAAAATTGACTGGTTAGGTGTTATTCAAACAGCAGTTGAAATTTCATATTTGCGCAGAATTCATACTACCGCTTGAGATTGCAAAACAAAGCTTTTTCCATTGTCTTCAACGGTCATATTTTGAATTTCCTTTGTCCGCACGAGATTTCATTTGCTTCATCTCACTTTTGTAATTCAGTTGATTTTAAGTAAAACACTTTTATTATATGGTAATATACAAAAGTATACAGTTCAATTCTTTGATTTATTCTCTACACTTTGTTATAATAATATTTCATTTTTGGGCAAAGCATATATTAGAAAATTACGTTACAACTAGGCCAAGTTTTGTTAACAATCGTGTATTTGGAACATAAAAACTGGTGTTTTCAAAATAAGAAATTTGAAATAGATAAATGTTTTTATACAGTTTATATTTAGATCTAAATTACGAAACTTTTTTAAACTTACGAAAAAGTTACAAAAAATGTTTACTACTTGTTATGTACGCCTAAAGTTTAAACTTTTTCTTCCGTTACTGAACATTTTTTGTTTCATGAGCTAATAACTTTTACAATTTTACATGAACAATTTTTTTACTGGCATATATGAATTCTTTGAACCTTTATCTAAAAAAAAGCTACAGAACACTTTTGGATTGGGGTTCATTTACTATTTTTGGCGAATTTTTGAAAAAATGCTTGCAAAACACAAAAAACGGAACTTTGTTGAAAAAAATTAACATGGACAGTTGCAGGGTTAAAAATGTTGCCACCTTTGAAATTTATTTTTTAAATGACAACCCCTATCTTGTGACATATCATTGGAAAGCCCTTTGTACGGAAATTAAAATCTATTAAGTACCTAATGCATTCGTTTGCTATGCTCAAAAATATTATTTTTTAAGTTATGTTTTAACTTTACAAAATAAGACGGATACACCTCGATATAATTTAAATAGATTAGCCTACTATATCAACGTTCAACCTTTGCATACCTACTATATAATTTTTAATGGTTTTTAAAGCTGGTCATCCACTAAGGGCGCGGTGCGGCGCAGTAGCTTCCCACCATTTTGGTCACCTGATATTCGTCACCTGAAGTTTATTTATTTGATCAAATTTTGTGATTCAAGTAACACTAAGTGAACTACGTTTACAAAACCATAATTTACAAGTATACAGTTCAATTTTTTGATTTATTCTCTGCTCATGCTTCTCTACAGGGAATTGGTTGTTTGCATCACTATGTTACATAATTATTGTAGCTAATATTTTTCTCTTATTTTCTTTCATCTATTATTTCACGAAGTGAATTATTACATGTATTTTCAATTAGTTTGGCATTTATTGTTCACTGGCTGCCCGTCAATTGTCTTCGTCACTGCATGGGGTCTGAATAAATTTAATAAATAAAATATAAAGTGAAGAGCGTCTTCTTTTTCAACCGCTAAATCTACAGGCTGGTAAATCACAGTCTAAGCTGGATGTTGCAGACATCCAGATAATCTATCTGCAACATCCAGATGCATAGATCGGAATAGTTTTGATCATATCATTCTCAAATTTAAATAAAACTAATTTTAATACTGCAATATATATGTGTTTTGACTAAAATACAAATATACTTCCTCAGCGCTACACTTCTAACTGTAACTATATTTGAGTGGGACTCATTTTTCTCAAAATTTAATGAGGATTACGAAAATCATATTTTAATTTGGATTATCATTCAATTTAAATTTGTCATAATTTGTAACTGTATAGCCTACCTGCGACGCACGGGTCAAGGGTGTGAGGACCTTGAAGTCTGCTAATATCTTAGGTGCCACGGGAACGAATGGACTATAAGTTCGAATATGTTTCAGAACTGAATGGATTATTGATCCAACTAAATTTCTCTGAATCATCACATGGTACATTTTGTTCGAGAAGAGAATTAGTGTTGACTCATCTTTATATTTCAAAACGTTAGATTTCAAAAACCGATGGAGTGAGAAAAGAAGAACAATCTCATTTCTTAATTGTATTTTTTTAAAGAACCAGGTTTTTTTCGAAAACGTCCAACCTTGTATGAAAGTAAGAGAACATTTATTTGTTTAACATCTTTGCAGAGACATAGGCAAGATTGAAGACAAGATTGAGACATATTGAAAATGTTTAGCCTTTCAAAAAGGTCTGTGGCAAACGTTAGTTTTTCTATAAACCCTTCAATAATGAACTTACTTAAGTTACATGGTTTACAAATAACCTTTTCATTTATTTAGAGATACATTTTATTTTTAAGTTCAAAAAACAATCAAATGATTTTTTATTGAGAAGCAAGAAACAACCATCGAGAAATGCTGTACTTAGTACAGAATGCAAAAGTGTTAAATTCCTGACATAACTTTTAAAAAATCCTTGCCTTTTTATGAGTGTTTTTGATAAAGTTTATTGCTTTGCTAAAGTTTTGAAAACCCCATGAAAATATGTACTCAGTTGTTCTGCTGTAAGACCTTCCCGTTGAATCATACAGTGTGACCAAATAGCATTTATTAGGTGGTGGACTTAACTCGGGCTTGTAGGCTTTTGTAGCGTCCTGCTATGGAACAGCCTCCGTCGTACAAATGCCAACACAATTGTTCCAATCAATACTATTTTCAACCACTATACCATCTAAAATCTTTAGTAAATAAGCTCACAACTTTTTCAACATTAATCTTTATATAGAAAAGCAAATCCAAAACCAATCTTTTTTCTTCTATGTGTGTGTATACTGTAGAAGTATCTCACATTGCAAATGAGATAGGCAACTTTCTTCTTCTTCTTCTGTGGGTGGTCCAGAACCTTATGCACGTCAGCCTCTACGGCTTATTGCGCTCCCACGTACAGATGTTGATCCCTCAGTTACCCTTGTAAAGATCAATAAGCCCGTTGAACTTAGGAATCCTCTTAACAAGGTTGTCTTGAGGTATGGTTTGTCCCTTTTCAATTTACCAAAGGTTTCTAACTGACCTGTTTCAGCCTCTCACACTCATAGATTAGATGTTCTGCGGTTTCCTCATGCAGACCACATTTCCTGCATTTATGATTTCCAGTGAAAATTTCCATGTTCTTCATGTGTTTCCTAAGGTGGCCATGTCCTGTGATTAGAGCGATCGCCTCCTTTAGCTTAGCTTTAGCTACATAATGACAGAATGTCAGATGTAATTTGTCTTGATGGACCAAGAAGTGAAAGTTTGCTCATCCTTAATCCAGGGATGCTCTTCCACCTCTTTCCATGTTCCAGTCTCGCCCAGTCAGCAACTACTTGCATAGCTGTCGCCTTGGGTTTGGGTATGCCACAGAAAGGTTGAGGTCCTGTGAATTCAGAAGCTGATGCCTTGTTTGCCAGCTTATCTGCACATTTATTTCCATCTATTCCAACATGTCCTGGTACCCAACAGAGTGTAACCTCGTTGAGATCCGTAAGCTGTTTCATAGATTTGACGCATTCCCAGACTAGTTTTGACCTGAACTCATTTGAGCTCAGGGCTTTCAAAGCTGCCTGGCTATCTATCTGTATAAATGCATATTTCTCTGTTCATATGACCGAGTCTAAGATTCTCTCTGGCACATTCCAGTAGAGCTGTAATTTCAGGTTGGAATACTGTTGGGTTTCCCCCATCGGCAGCACACATTCCTGCCTTGGGTTTCCACCACAGATTCTTACAAAATTGTTTCCACCTGAACTCCCCTTTGTTTTTGAGCTGTCAGTGTACCACTCTAGCTCACTTTCAGGGAGGGCCTCCTTCCTTCAGACCATTCTTCGCGATCTGGTATTACCACTCGGAAAGGTTTTGAGAAGGAGTACTTGATCTTCATGTGGTCCGAGATCATGTCCAGCGTCCGATCTCCAGCAACCAATGTTGTAATTCTGGAGTGTCCCGAGTTCCTTGGGCCATGTATTCAGAGTCCCTCACATTGAAAGCGATAAGCACACTTCCTTGCTGAAGCCTTGATAAAAAGTTCCAGTGGAACAGGTCTAGACAGCAGTCCAGAGCGGCACTGGAGGCACTGCTGATTGCTCCCGTTATAGCAATACAGGCAAGACGTTGAACTCTCACCAGACTCGCCCCTACACCCTGGAACTTTGTTCTTGTCCACCATACAATGGCGCCGTATATCATGGCCAGTCTTACCACAGAGGTCTAAAGCCAGTGCATCAGCTTAGGCTTCAACCCCCATTTCCGCCCCACCATGCGCCTGCTCGCCATTAGTGTCCACTTACCTCTATCGATCACTCGATTAAGTTGTGAACAGAAGTTCAGCCTCTGGTCCAGCATCACTCCCAGATACTTTATCTCTGTTGCTATGGTGATCCCACTACCTTGAAGGCTGAGGAGCCCAAAGCCCTCCAATTTCCTTCGTCTGGTAAATGGGATGGCTAGAGTCTTGCTCGGACTGACACCCAGTCCCGTTCTCCCACACCATTTCTCCACAGTCCTAAGTGCCACTCCAAGCAGCTCGGTCACAGTTGGTACAAACTTACCTACCACTAGGATAACAACATCGTCTGCATATCCTTGCGCATATGCACCATTGTTGCTGAGTTCTTTAAGGTCATCCACCACAAGGTTCCACAGAAGGGGCGAAAGTACCCCTCCCTGTGGACATCCTCACTCCACTCTAAACCTCCAAAATTTCACCATACAGAGAAGACTCTACAACCCTGCCCTGAAGCATGGTCCTGATCCATCTGCAAAGCAGATCCTCTACCCTACACCCCCGAGCAGCATCGATTATCGACTCTGTCTTGGTATTATCAAAAGCACCTTCAATGTCCAGGAAGACACCAAATGCGACTTCTTTACATTCCAGAGCTCCTTCAATTCTACCCACTAATTGGTGCAATGCAGATTTACAGGATTTACCTAGCATATAAGCATGCTGATTGGCATGAATCGGGCGTTCCACCCCATCACATATATGCCTGTGTATTATCTTTTCTAATACCTTCAGCTTAATAGATGTTAAACTTATTGGACGAAACGCCTTAGGATTAGAGTAATTTACCCTACCTGGTTTCGGTATAAACACAACTCTAGTCTTTCTCCAGGATCGTGGAATATGTCCATTTGCTAAGCTGGCCCTGTATAGCCTGCAAAGCACTGACCACAAACTATCTGCATTATTCTGGAGACAGACGGGTCTGATCCCATCGCCCCCAGGAGATTTATACGGTTCAAATGTTCCCACTGCCCATTCGATCCGACTGCATGTAACTATACGACTGGCCAATTACCAATTGCCGGTTGCAACAGCGGGTCCCACACCATTACTGACTCCTACGTTCCTCACAATTGTCAAAGGACAGTGCTTCTCGTAGGAGCGTATGGCTGCTCCCCCGCCGTCCTTCAATACCCAGGAAAATGTGGCCAAGGAGTTCCTTCAACTTCCCCCGGTTCTACAGCGAGTTCTCTAGTAGCCTTTTTGATATTACCTACTGGTGATACTGGGTCTTTGGCCAAGAGTTTGTCTGGAAGCTTCCTGCACCTTCTCCATCTCCGTGCAGAACTTTTCCCAGGCCTTCCTTATCATCCTGTTATGCTGAGATAATAGGTCATGATAAGTGTCCCATCTCACATGCACCTTAGCAATCTTGAAAAAGGCTCTTCGGCTCCTACGTTCCTCACTTGTGTCAAAGGACAGTGCTTCTCATAGGAGTCTACGATAGCTTCTCTGAGCTCATCGGACATGTGCTCCAGTTCCTCTATGTTCTGGACCTTGCCTGTCATGACTCTCGTCTTCGTACCGAGATCATGTTTATAGGATTCCCAATCCGTCCTCCTTGGATTCCTATAGGTCTGGCATTCTGGTTTCACCTCTCCTATCCTGAAACAAATATGCTTTTGATCTGACAAAGAAGGCTCCGATGATACATGCCAATCATGTATCCTCCTTGCCATCTCTTCAGTACTCAGAGTTAGGTGTATAACCTCTCTTCTGACCTTGGTTACAAAAGTTGGTTCATTACCATTATTAATAATTGCTAAATTATTAGAAATAATGAAATCTAATAATACTCACCTCTCTTGTTAGTGTCCGTGCTCTCCCACACCGTGTTGTGTGTGTTGGATTAGGTCGGATCCTTTCCTCCTGGCGTATTCCACAAGGTCCTGTAGCTCTCGTGGTAATTGTCCTCTGCCATCATCATTTGGAAGGTAAGCCGATGATAACAGCAGAATTTTGCCCAGTTCTGCCATATTGAGCCTAACCACAGTAAGGTCTCTGGAACAGTGTTCTAGAACAGGTATATAGGTTAGTCTCTTATTTGCTAACATACATGATCTAGGTCCATTATCACATTTAGCATACACCAACCTGCCTCCTGTGTTCCCCAGTCCTGATACTCTACACTGTCTAATCCAGGGCTCCTGTATCAGGACTGCATCCAGTTTCCCTGCAGCAAATCTCCTACACAGCACAGCGGTCGCAGCCTTGCTATGCTGAAGATTTACCTGGAGGATTCTTCCGCTCATCTGCCACTTCACCTCCCTGAAGGACTTTCAGGAATGCCTGTTCCAAACCCAGGTAAACCTTCCATCCTCTGGTCTTCAGCGTCTTTGCCGAAAGCTCATCAATGACAAGCACGAGAGTCTGAGAGTTCTCCTCTCGCTTGACACCAATTATCCTCCAGTCATCAACAACCAGGTTTTTATTCTGCTTGTCCGTAGGAGGTCTTTATACACTCCTACCCTCACAGAAATTCCCCCTTCACCTCCAGTGTTAGGAGCCGTTCTGAGTAACCACTCTGTTGTCTCTGTGTTGTCACAGGTAATACTAGTGCCCCTCTTTCTCTATAGGTCTTTTGAAATTGGAGTGTAGTCTCATCGCCAACCTGACTTATCTCCTCAATTAAAGCCTCTTGAAGGGCCTCTAGTTGCTCTTCCGTGAGTTTTACCTCCGGATAGGCCACTGGTACAATCGCCATATTTGTTCCGACAAGCTGATCTCTGAAGGCGGTCTTATCCACCTCCTGCCTGCTTGATCCCGGCATTGGTTCGGGTTGAGTCATGGGGGCTGTTACCCCTTTCTTCTGCCGTTTCTTCAAAGGAGTAGACTTCTCCGCGGATGAAGTGCTGTCAGAAAGATTCCTCTTATGCTCCCTTTCATCCAACCCCATCTGCAGGGCCTGTGTCTCTTTTATCACCTTCCTGTATTCTGCAGTAGGTAACCACTTTCCTGCAGGCTTTTTCAACTCCCGGGCCGCTCTTCTCGATTTTGACCCGGGGATTACTACTCTGTCGGCCTTGTTCCCACCATCAGCCAACAGTCTTTCTTCATCACTGAGTTCCATTCTGTCCTCAGTGATGCTGCTTTCATCCACAGTGATGTCCAGGGTCAAATCCCTAGTCGTTAGTGCACGATGTACCAACTCCAGATTTGCATCTGTGAGTTGGCCAGTAGGAAGGTCCTCCTTCCTCGACTCCTCTCCCCAACATTCCTATTCTCCGCCTGCAATGATGATTGGCCCTCCCCAGAATCCGAAGGGCCTGCCTCCGAAGAGGGTGGACTAGCCGAGCTCCTGCTCGGGGTACCACCTGGGGAAAAAGTATTTTGGTCGCTCATTGCCATAAAAGAAAAAAGAATGGTCCCATCCTTGGTTTAACGTCAGAGTGTCCTTCTCTTAGCCTTTGGGATACCACACCCTCGTGTACAAGGCAGAACGTGTTCGGTTCCTCCGCCTCTTCAGCCGTTGGGATTGGATTCTCATCCGCTGTCAGAGCCGTTGACCACTTTTCACCTAGTAACCCTTAGGCAGGGGCCCTCACAAGGTGCTACCATCCGGAGCCAGATGAACCAAGGTTTTTATGACGAGGTGTTACTCCTCCCCCTCCTCCTTTCCTAATAAAAGGCAACTTTAAAATATCTTTTGCTTTGTGTAATTGAATCGAAAAGTCCTTATCTTTGATATTATCCTCAGCCATATCGTTAATACTGTGACTTAAAGTATTAGGTATTACAAGGAGGTATTTTAAGTAATTTATGAGCAGCATCATCATAATTCTTACCATGTCAACTGCTGCGGGCAAAATGAGCTCTTCTGCAATTGTGTGGGGTTTTTACTCTTAGCAACTTGGTAGGCTACTTTGTAGGCTATTGGCCTTTTTTTTATTAGCTTAATTAAGTTTTCTAAAGAATGCTCAAGATTTGCCTTTAAAATTTTGGTGTTGAGTTACTGAGTAGAACTTTAATATACTTGGGAGCATACAATTCAGATGGTTATTGAAGGTATAACTTTCTCAATACCTTCAATCAAATTATACATTAAGAAAGTTTCCTGTTATTAATTTTAGTACAAGTAAAGATGTTGGCCTAATCTATCTTCATACCTCCTGTATTTTGTTTTAAATTTCCTGTCTTCTTTTTTGTTGAACAACTTGACACTTTTTCACTTTTAATAGAGTTTTTAGTTTAAAACCATTTCATTTTTTAACTTCAATTAAGATTGGCCTATTCAAAATAATTCACATTAATTGAAATAATCAACTCACAACTTAATAAAATAATACCAAACATCAACTAAACAAACTGAACTAATATAGGCCTACCACACTTAGTGATGTAAAATTCCCGGGAAGGTAATTGTTTACTATTACTTTGTCAGAAGCAAATCTTCCCATATTGAGATATGTTTCGTACAACTATATGAGGTTACCATAGTATGACATTTGAAAGATTTACAGTAAACTATTCAAAAGGTACAGTGGTTCAAAAAGTGGACATTTTACTATTCACTCACTCATTAATAGTATGAAGCACTTCTCGTAAAAGCGGAGGCTTGAAATTTGGCATGTAAAAGTCATGATAAATATTAAAAAGTTAATTTTGTTATTCAAAGGCCTTATATCAGGTCCAAACCAGGGAGGGAATTTGAGTACAATTTGAACTTTTGTAAATTTTCTTATCATACATTGTTAAATGTTTTCTTTCTTATATCTTATAACCGAATTTAAATTATCATTCTGAATAAAAATTTAACTTAATTATCTTAATCCATAAATCATTATAAAGTAAACTATTCCCATTATTGTTGATCTTAATACACATGTTTACTTAATCTTAGATATTGACACATGAATTTATTTAAATAGAACATCTAAATATAAAAAGAAAAAAGAAAATAAATTTAAAAAACGACTGAAATTCCACAAAAACAAAAATGTGAAAAACTGTGCCAAGTTTCTATCAAAATGGTTTTGACTAATAAAATTCGGCCATAAAAAAATATGGCCCTCGTAATGAACTCATCTCAAATTATGCTTTGTAGACATCAATTATGTTCTTTGTTTCTATTGCCATTACCCTACGAAAACAGCCCGCAATGAGCCTCGAAATTCAACACAATATGCCTCCATTGTTGTCTTCTACAGGTCCAACTATCTTGTATGAACTCATCTTCTGGCATAATTGTGGGTGATCCACATCCCGCATACTTTTTGGGATTCTAAAGTTTTGCATGTACTGTAGCTAAAAAATATTCAACTATGGTCTCTGTACTTTGAAGAAAGGTATTTATTAACCCTTTGAGGAGAGGCTTATTTTACGCTTAAAGAGTAATCAAGTAATACGATGTGATCCTATGTTTTTGCTCAAAGGAGTAATCATGTCATATGATGTTCCTGGTTGCCGTGTGAACGAGTTTCTATTAAGACTCAGTTGATTATTTCACCACTAGAGTGTAAATCTGTACTGTAAAAGTGTCTTTGTAGTAATATTTGCTATTTTATTCTGCACGCATGACATTGTGTACACGAAACTGCCACATCGCTTTGTTTGCTTCTTTCTTCTGTCCTGCGGGTTTCTCACTTTGTTGACTACTTTGTTTGTGAGCTGCTTATTGCTACGGTTTTGTGTTGTTTGATTTCTTATATCTTTATTTTGTGATTTTAAAATTTAATCATTAGGTTTTACAAATAATTTTGAATTGTTTTATAAACTGTGAGAATGGACCTCAATTTTTCAATCATTTTAAAGCAATAAATGTGTTAAAAATCATTTTAAAGTTGTAAATGTGTTAAAAATGTACTTTACTCAAAATAATAATATAATATAACAAAATAAAATGTTATTGATTATGATTTCTTCCAGATGATAGCCATATGGTTTATAAATGAGTGGCAGAGATTAGGAAGTCCTCATCCTCTTCAATTAATTGAACTTGGAGCTGGAAGAGGGACAATGATGGAAGATATTCTAAGAGTGAAGTATTAAATATTTTAATGTTTTGTAATATCAAATATTCATAAACTATTATCTAGAATAGTATTTCTCAAAGAGAGGTATGCCTTTTTCTTGAAGGGTAAATCTAGAGAGTGTTCAATGACGTAATGGCAATGATAAATGATTAGTATACAAAACTATAAAGGTTAACTGACAAGTCATATATAACAGACACATTTTTGAAGTTATACTTCTTTGCGGCCGTTGTAATCGGGATGGGGTGTCGGTCGAGAAACCGCGTCACACGTTAGGAATAAAATCAGGAAAGTGCCTTTTTATACCTTTTCTCTACAAGAGATACCTCAAGAGTCTCGATGGGTGAGTGGTTAACGCACTCGACTTCCATGCTAGAACCTCTGGTTCGATCCCCGGCTGGGAAATTTTTTTTCAAAAATTATAGGAAAGTATACGAATGAGTATTATGTATTATGAATATACGAATTTGCAAAGAAGTATAACTTCCACCGTCTGGTCCGACGCAGACCCATTTTTATTTTGTAAATTTTTAAACAATGTTAAGCTAAGTTTTATTTACAGTACATGAGTGAGTTTTAAAAGAAAAAGCTTACAATATGTTTGTTTTGCTTTAGCTATAATTTTTAACAACATAAAAAGGGAACAACAGGTAGGCCCTACTTGTACTTCACCAAAGGGTATTTAGTTAAACAATTTGAGAAACACTGATCTAGAACAATATTATTCATTTGAAGTTAATTTGATTTATAAGCATATAAATATAAGTTCTATTTTCCAGTCACGTTTACATTAATTTGCTACATTTTTAACTTCAGCATTATTTTCTTTATATTAGTGGAACTTGGTGAACTATAAGTTTCTCAATTATTTTGCTTACAAAGTTATTCGTAGACATTTATTATCACCATAAAATCTTTTAGAAACAAAAACTGGGATTGGTTATCATTCATAAAACATATATTTTAAATAGCTTACATTATCATAATTTTAAGTTTAAAATTATAAATTATACAAAAAGTTTAAATTATACAACCAAAAATGGCAGAGCGAGTACCTTTCTTTGATCCGGGTAAATTCCGGGGTACTACGGGGGACGATGTTTTAAGTTACGTGACAAGGTTTGAGCGTGCATCGTTAGCTAATGGTTGGGCAGATGACAGAAAATTGCTATATTTTCTAATGTATTTAGAGGGTGTTGCTTTAACGGTTTACGATAATTTTGAGCGTAAGCACAATGTTTTCACATGGACGGAGTTAAAGGGACTGTTTGTAAATACATTTACACCCACGCAGGAAAAGGAGATGTTGTTAATGAAGCTTAATAATCGGGTACAATTGCAAGATGAATCCTTCGTACAGTATTGGGCAGACGTAGAACATTTATGCGCACGGATAGATGCGGATATGCCAGAGCGAGAGTTGTGTGCATATATTTTGAAGGGGCTCAACCCAGCATTGCTACAGCAAATAGCAATGTTGGACAATTCTTCGTTGAAAAAGCTGAGGGACAACATTAAGTCATACGATAAGGCGGTTTATTTAATGCAAAATCGATTAGGGTGTCATTTGTCCGGTGATACCACAAATAGGCAGGTAGTTGAGATGGGAGAAAAAATAAATAAAGTAATGGCGATATTAGATAATATGCAGGTGTCAGGGCATAACAGACGGAATGAAAATGAAACGAGATACGACAGTAGGCCACGAGATTATAGTGAAAGTCGGGGGCGTTTCCAAGCAAGTAAGTCACCGTGTAGAGACGGATCTTACGACGACAGTTGGGTACGCGAGCGCAAGGGCTTTAATGGACATTATGAGGCTAAAGGGCGTTTTAAAAATACACAGCGTGATCATACTACGACACAACATTATACATGTTGGGAGTGTGGCAAGCCAGGTCACTTTTACAGAGAGTGCAGGGGCGAAATTCGAAGACATGCATCGCCGCATAGGAGAAACTTTTACAGCTACAATCGGAGGCAGGAGCCAGAAAATTATAAAGGGCGATCGGAAAAGGACGGACGCGCATTCTACACGCAACGGTACAGGTATCCAGTGCAGCAACGCACATGTTGCATATGCGAGAAAATAGGACACGTTGCCAGGGACTGTAGACGTCGATTTCAGGAAGAGCTACAAAAGCCGAGAGGGCAGCGACGGTATTCCCCTGAGCCGGATAAGCCTAGGAAACAAAGCATGTTTCTGATCAACGTTAGGAAGAGTGATAATGCAGGGATACAATGGAAACTTGCACAGCGTCAAGAGCAACAAAAACATGTGAATTTTGTAAGGAAGCAATTGCACTGCCATCAGCAAAATAGTTACGCACGCGGAAACGTTGTACATTCAGGCCGCGATAGCCGTGTCAGCGACCTTGAATTGAAGTCATTGCCAGGCGTAACAGATGATTCAAGCACACGTAAGTCGACAATAGGGTGTTATGGTATAATGACCTTGAACACGCGTATGAAAGGACTCCATGAAAGTCGCGCACTACCTATGGGTGACAGTTTAAGGAATTTTAATAAACCAGTAATAACACAGAGAATGATTTCCAATTCACGGAAGGATTTACTACGAAATATGGCGCGGATGCGGGTCAAGCGGTATAGGAGGAATGACAAAAGATATAAAGATGTAGAATACTGTGTAGGGAAGCAGATGTTTGTTCGGGAGCCGAGGAGGCATGGCAAATTGGCGCGGAACTATTCGGGACCATGTAAGGTCTTGCGGGAAAATTACAGGGTTGCTATGTACAGGCATGGGCGATTGAAGCCAGAAAATGGGCATGTAGCAAGGTTAAAGAAGTATGTAGCTTCCGGGTGAGCAGCGTTGGTTGTGTGTTTTTCTTGTTTCATAGTTGAAAGTCTGCGTTTGTATATTTTGTATTTTGGTCTATATTTGTATTATATAAGTTATGTTGCTAAGTTTTTATGAATTATATGTATTATGTTATATTGTGTATATTATGTGTGTAATGGGTTATAATATATTGTAAGACAGAGTGCACCAAGGTGTCTGTAAACTTCAGAGCTATGTTGTTTGGCGGGGGACTTGGTTTTTGTATATAAGGGATGATTTCCTCAATGTGGTATATTAAATGGCTTAAGTAGGAAGTTTACTCTGATTTCTGGACTGTAGGAGATTTGGACAATAATTGGGAGTTAGAGATACCACCATTAATTATAACTTTTGAGTTTGTTGAAGGCAGTTAGCATAGCTACGGGGATACTTGCAATCCGTGATGTGATTGCGGCAGTTGTCATACCAAATATGAGAAGAGCCACTGAAAGGATGCAGCAGCAACGGCGGCCACGGAACTGAAAGCGGATCTGCTAGGACCGTTCTTCAGGAACCTCTACCTTGGATGTTGCGGGCGTGGCAGCGGACAGCAGACACTGTGTAGAGGGAGCGGTTGGTGGCTACGGGATCTCAGAATGTGTCTTATACCTAGTCAGCGGATAGCGGGTCGCTATCTGGATAGTGCTCCGGATTTCTTTCCCACACCCCAATTTTCCCCGAACTTTCTGTTTCCCCAGAACTTTTTATTCCCCCAAGCATTGGAAATTTTATATGTTGTGTGTTGTATTTTAGATTTTGTAAATTTTGTTGTAAATATTGTGAATCTGTAAGGTGAATGTATTGTTAATGTGTGTGTGTTGTAGAAGTATGTATTTAGGAAGATACCCCCCGAAGGAGATGTAAGACAAATGTCGAGGACGACATTTTTCAGAGGAGGCGTATTGTTACGAATTGATGGGGTGTGTGTTAAAAGATATATAGTAGTTATATTCAGTATTAGAGTTAGTATGTTTAGTGTAAAGATATTCCTTTGCGTAAGACAGATGGAGGTAAACAAGGAAGCATAAATAAGGAAGGATGAGCTTGGCGGAAGTGTTGCACGGAAGAACTGTGTAGTTTATAAACACGGAAGTTAGATGGGTTATATAAGCATAACCCTAATCTAGATTGGAGGCCAGTCTGTTAAGGTGTTGGGCCGGTAGCTAGGCCAGTCTGTTAAGGTGTTGGGCCGGTAGCTAGGCCAGTCTGTTATTAAGTGTGAGGCCGGTAAGCTAGGCCAGTTAGCTAGGGACGTTTGGCCGGGACTTGGCCAAGTATTGTGATCGAGAAGCTAAGGGTTGGAAGCTGGACAACACGAGACAAGCCAACATACGAGAAGTCTACACGAGATTGAAGGACGAAACCGGTTCTGCAATAGAACGAGTGAGTAACAGAATACTTAGTCTATCGATATCACATTGAGTTTGGAGTCAAAAGTTTAACGGGAAAGTTTAATTAAAGTAAATTCAGTAGCTTTGTTTACCGAGTTCTTGTTTCAGTCTGTCATACGAAAGTAGTATCTAGTAAAGGAAATGTATGTAGAGCATAAGTAGAGGATAATGTATCAAACCATATTATGTTTATGTTATTGCATTGTACAAATAAATATAGAGAGATAAGTTTTGCCACTGAACCACTGGAATGCACTGTTATTGATCTGTCTCTTTGTTATTAACATATCAACCTAGTGTTTGAACCCGGGTAATAAGGGTAGTTATTTCAACCCCTAACAGTTCCAAATTTAGTTTTGACTGTTTTTATTGTTTGGTAGATTACAATAATTCCACTACCGGTACCCCACAGTTTGCAATATCCTACCTGCCTTTCATCCATAATATACTGAAATCAAAACTCAATACATTAGTTGTTAAAAACCTCATATTAATTTTTAAGTGAATTTAAATTTCAGAATTTTTTTAGTTTTATTTTGTTAGTAAAAACTAGAAATAAAAAAGAATTAAAAATGTAGTAGTTTAGAGCTAAGGTAACTGAATTGCATACTAGGGATTAGCAAAACATTGCCGCACAAAACACAAAATAAAATGAAGTGGGGGAGGGTAAAGTGTCATAGATGTGGGATTTAAGCACTGTAAGTGCTGGTCAGTAGTTGAAAACATAAGTGTGTATTCTAAAAGTAAACTTGTCAAATATGTTATAACTAGAGCCCGGATGTTTGGCAAAATGCCTTAATTTTGCCTATTTGACTTTTTAACCTTTTTAAGCTCTTTCAGCCTATTTGAATGATAAAAGCCTATTTTTGCCTTTTGCAAGTAAATTGAATAATTTTTGTACAGTAAAACGTGTCCAGAGTGGAACAGGAATAAGTCGGAAACTTTTTCTATGAAACCAAATTCTCTGACAGATATATATTTCTTACGAATTAGGAGTGTTTCTAACATCCGCTGTCCCTCCGTTAGACGCTATCCTTTTCCTGATTCAGAGTCACGCTGTCCACAACTATAGTAACCGCGGAAAAGGGAGGGAGGGAGAGAGAGAGAGAGTGAACTGTTTCCAATTTTTAGAAATAAGGTTCCTTCTAATGTCCTTGTAGTCGTATCGGTTAAAAATATGCAATAAGCATGTAAGCCTGCTGTATGGTAGGGACAGAGTCAAGCTTTGTTTGTTTAGCCAACTCCCACCAATAACTCAACTGTGCGTGTGTGCTGCCAGTTCTTTCTGACAGAAGACAAAGTCTAACAACAGACAATTTAAAGAAATACCTTGTGGTAATGTGTAACCAGTAAAATGTAAGTTATATGAATTATTTGTTTATTAGTTGCTAAAATATATTATGCCTTTTTTTGAATTTACAGTGCCTTTTTTGTGTTTCCTTCTGCCTTTTTTGCCTGCCTATTTTAAGTGTTATTAATGCCTAAACAGCCTGGCTCTAGTTATAACAAAAAAAAAAAAAACTCAGTGCGTTCAATAAACCGACTTATTTAAGGCAGCATTATTATACAACTTTTCACCCAATCCCTAGACCACCATCACATAGATAGTATATCCTTCTTAGAGCATATTTCCAACTGTATTTAATACTGTGTTGTATCAACCGACTTGCTACATCATCATAAGTCAGATATGCAAGATTTTAGTGTATTTTTTAAATATATATATTTTGCTGATCATTTTTATTTCATGCCAGTTAGCTAAAGGAGATAAAGACACGCAGTTAGGTGGGAGCAGCGTATAGTGCAGGTAAATCGATAACCAGTAACTAAGTTTGAAATTACCAACTGTAGCAGACTGGACTAACACCTTTAGCTTCTTGGCCACCCCGGTTTCCCTAGAACAGAGAAAATGATGTAATTACATTTCATATTATTAAAAAGGGCCATTATAAATTATTGTTAACTATCTCTCTGATTTCAAATCTTCCCTTAAACGAAAATGTAGTAGCCTTGAGTAATGAAAAATTAATCGATAACCTTGGAGCCTGGCAATTATTCTTCACTTCAGTTTCTGTAATTTTAAAGACTATTTTTACTAAATATATACAATTGTGTTCAAATTGCAAACTGTCAGTTTAAGAAAACTCAAAGCGAATATTGCTTCAAAGCTATTATTTTTTTGTTTTTAGCTGTGCTTGATTTATAAAAAAAGAGGTTCCGGTCCTGTGAACTATGGACAATTTTGGGCATATAGACTTCTTAAAACATTATTTTAAAGCTTTTCTGACCATTTATAAAGTATGTAAACTGTGGACAATCTTATTTCAGCAAACTCAATGTTGATTGCAGTTTCAAATTAAATTGAGATTACTATGGTAAGATTTTCCAAAATATAAATGTAGGCCTACTAAAATACCATCAAGTTTAAAAAAGTGAACTCGATTTCATCTGGAATTAAAAAAATATAATTAAAAGAATTAAATGCAACGTTTGGATTGATAAAACACACATTTTCACCCACAATCTTTTATTACACGTTTTATTATTTTGTT
>JAGFPH010005896.1:19530-66288 GCA_018207615.1 Philaenus spumarius
AAATTTGAATGTAGGTTCTTAAATATTTAAAAAATTATAAAACTTTATGTTTTACCTTACAATTTATAAAATTGTCCAAAACTTTGAAAGGTTTTCATTGTATATCCCTTCTCTCTCTCTCTCTCTCTCTCTTTGCTGTTGCACTTTGAAGGGTGAAAATGATTCAGTGGCCATTCAACTTCAGGAAAAATAGTAAAGAGACAGTTTTTGTTGACAAAGACGCTCTTGAATCAGTTATGATAAGGTTAATTTGTGAAAACATCTTTCAGATTCACATGAAGACACTGGAATTGTCTTGATGGCAGTTGTTAACAGAAGCAAATTCTTGGGATACTTTGTTTTATTTTCACAATTTCCACTTAAGAGTTCACAATAATTGTCAAAAACATACTCACGAAATGCTCAAACATAAGTGTCTTTACAATTTAAAGTGAACTGAAAGCGACTCAACATCGTTTCCCCCAAAAGTAATGTCTTTGGGCCAAGTGCTTGTGTCAACTCTACGAGCCAAATTAGCCAAAGCTGCATCTTAACCACTCAGCATTCTCTTTTCAATTGCTTCTGAAAGACTGTCATAAAAGACTACAGGATCAATGGGCAGTTCTTTAGTTTTTTCATAAAGTTCGATTGCCATAAATCTTTTATTGTTGACAGATGTTACAGCTTGCTCAAATGTTCCCGTGCTATCTTTCTCCGAGATAATAAATGTGTAATAAATGAGTCAGTATTTTCCGAGTAATAATTGTGTTAGCCAAAAAGCACTCGTTTTTGGTATAATGTGACTAAATCCTCCAAATGTACAAACTCCTTCTTTGCTCTAGGTTATATGAGGGCTGCAAATATAGCAATAATATTGATCAAATAATTGCAATACATAACATATAATTATGAATGTTTATTTAAGATTATATTTAAATATTTTAAAGATTTTTCTAAACAAACAAGTCCTGATGGATATATTTTGGTGCTATACTTAATTTTTTTCCTTTTGTATTGTAAAATCATTTGATTTAAAATGTATTTGCAGAATTATATGTGCATAAAATGGAAAACCACACTTTCCTTAATAATGCAATATAGGCCTTCCTTTTTCCAATTTATTGTGAATTGTTTAAAGTTTTTGTTGAAGTTTTATACATTCCTTCCAAACAATGTATTCTATATTTATTTTGGAATGTAGATCTAATTCCAGCTAATGATTATTAGAGGTTATTATTGTTTATTGTTGCAGTTCTCATAGAGAACATAATACATATATAGAGATTTTATATTTCAGGTATTCTGCCGATTTAAACAAGATAAGCATTTGAGTTGCCACTTGGTGGAAATAAGCCCTGAACTGAGTCATTTACAAGCGAAGCGACTATGCAGTAAATTTGAAAAGAATGAGGACAAAACAAAACCTTTTTATATGAGTGGGGTAACAAATCATAATATCCCAATATACTGGTATTATACATTTCAAGATGTGCCTAAATGTTTTACATGCCTAGTAGCACAAGAATTTTTTGATGCTTTACCTATTCACAAATTACAGGTAATTTTATTGAATATGTGCGTATAGTCGCTTTATGAAAAGCAATGTTACAAGAAGGTAAAATCAACTTTAACGGTTTGTAACTTAGCCTTGTGCCTTACTGTATATCTAGATGAGTTGTTCATATCTAAAAAGGTCATATTACTAATTACCAATTATTATGGCTAATAATTTATATTGCTAGTTGATAAATTAGCATAGATGAGTATTAATTATCACCAATTTATCTTTATTGCTTAAGTTTTTGAAGATATCGAATCCAAAAACAATATTCCAAGTACAGAACACCTGTTATATCGAAACCGTCTAAAATCCAGTCACCTATCATTGCACCTAACAAAAATTTTAGTAATAAGAAATAAATTATAAGTTGATATTTTTGGACTGTGATTGAGTCACCCTCTGTCAATAGATTGTGCTACTTTAGTTCAGTTGTGACCTTGGTTCCATCCGCTCCTGTTTGTGTAAGCGTTCTACGAATGATAATTTTTAAATTCATAAATAATGAACTGTTAAATTCAATAAAAATACAGCAGATGCAGCACCTAATAATAAATAATAGACTAAGTTTTATTTGTTTCATTTTAAAATTTGTAACATCATACTACATACTTGTATTGTAAATAGTACACAGTAAAAAGAAAGTGAATATTAACAAAAAAATAAGCAAACATTTCACATGAGGTTTTAATGTAGGAAGTATTACATATTACTATCAGAAACACAGCTGCATTACCTGCATTAGACTTATGCAGTATCTTATGCCTCAGTACTGATTCTGCTATGATTTAAGACAGTGTTTGATATCTGTATTGTTGTTACATTAGGCTAGATGTTCTGAAAGGCTGCTTAGAGCACAATAAAACCAAGGCCTACATAAATAGTTTTTTTAATTCTTATCAAATATTTTAAAATAACAGTATTTATTACTGTTAATATTTTTTATATTAAAGTATTTGCAAAAAATTAAGAAAACCTAGTAAACATCATGAAGACAATTTCAACTAAGTTGTTCTTACAGACTATCCACAAAGAAAAGGATGTCATCTATATTTATGTTATGGTTTAACAACTTCCTCCATGATTTTATTAGAGTTAGTAGATTTATTTCATCCCTTTTAAACACGATCAGTCGAGGGGTGAGCACAATGCCCACTTTGATCAAATTACTCTCATAATACTGACCTGAAACAGACTGAAGGTGGAGTTAGCTCCTGTCACATTAGGTACTCCCTCCTAATATTAGTGACAGTTAGATGGTAGCACAAGTCAAAATCTAATCTCTGAACAAAGTGGTGAGTTAATTAAAATAAAAGTGGGCTCACCCTTTGACCGATGCTGGGGGTTAAGATTAAACATCAATAATTTTGTTTATATGGAAAACCTTACCAAATGATGTTAAAAAATTAGTGAATCATCAGCATAAGTAAAGCCTTACTTCATTTATATATATTTTTTGTAACAACATTTTATATAACCTTCCACCTTCCATTATTTCACAACAAAAACGATACAACTCTCTTAGAACGTCAAAACAAACAGTAGCATACAAGATCAAGGTAGCAACTTTAGTAAAATAGCACAGGCAGTCAAATCTGTTCTGCGGTTTTCAAATGGTCATGCGCTTTAGTCCAATATTACCACAAAAAATATTGACTAAAAAATCAGTATTTAAAAAATTACTGTACCATTATTAAATTTCGTTTACTGCTGGATAGTAGAGATTATACTTGCAAAAGTGCCTGATGTGACAGGTTGCACTGAATTAGATTATTTAAATAAGGAGATAGTAGAAGTGAGTAAGAAAGAGGTTAGGTAAGTTGGATTAACTAAGAATGGTAAGTTCAAAATGTATGATAGTTCATATTATATTAAATTTTAAGATTATTTTGCAGTAGGCTTGTTGTATTGTGACATCCAATATTACTTAATCTGTAATATTTATATAGTTAATGTTTGCGTATTAGATAAGTTTTCTTTGATTCAGAATCACATGTTCTTATATTTTTACAGAAAACTGAACACGGCTGGGCAGAGGTATTGATAGATTTTGATCCAAGTGATCAAGATGGAAAGACATTTCGTTATATAATTTCAAAATCTCCTACGCCAGCGTCAAAGCTGTACTTGGAGGTTTGTATATTTTTTTGTTTTACTAAATCATAAATATTAATTTATCTCAGACTCAAATTGAACTGAGTAATTCTAAATTATAGTACAGTCCCAATTTATAACTTTTTGGTATTCTAAAGTTTTTTTTTTATAAATTTTATGACATTGATTACAGCTTTACGTTGTGTTTTATCCATATTAATAGTGTTTCTCCAAAAGTACATCATGCGGTTTGCCTGAAATACTACACAAAGTAGTATGCAAGTGAAGGAATTACGAGTTAATGAAAGATGAGTGATTGACAGGTGAGGTTGTTCCCGTATGTAACTTTGGTTAACGGCCTACTATAACAGTGTCTTCCTAACACTACCTTTGTTTAGCAACTGTACGCATTACAAAATACATCAAATTCTACTTACCTTTTACATCAAGGCATGGTTCTTCGTTCATATTAAAAAATCTTAAAAGTTTAATCCTATAATTGGGCAGAGCCGGATCTAGGAAGGGGGGGGGGAATGTGGCCCCGCCGGCAAATTTTGAAGAAAGCAAATTTTATTTCAAAAAACTCGTGGAGAATCAGCTGTTAGCGCTGGGTTGAGGATCTGTTAGGGCAGCGTCATAGAGTCTTCTCTGTGTGGTGAGACTGTGGAGGTTAGAGCGGAGCGAGGGGTACAATAGTGTTGTATAATAATAGAAGGGGATGGTAGCGTGAAGGGCAAACGTCAGGGGGTAGGGGGCAAATTCAAGCTTGCCCTCTCAAAAATTCCTAGATTCGGCTCTGTAATTGGGATCTTTATAGTTAGGAAAGCTATGAAAGGTCTAGTACATGAACCATGGAATAGTCAGTTTCAAAGAACATGCGATGCAATTAATTAATAAAGTTTACCTTTTATTTCATCCATTTATAATTTTTTTTACATTTAAAAGTAACATACAAAAACAATTTCCAAAAAGAATACACTTACAAAGTGTGTTAAAAAATAACAGAAATTTTCTTTTTTTTTTTTGAAAGAATTTTATTTATTAGTCTATATCAATGTTATCCCCTTCGAAATAGTCCCCACTAATTCAAAATAGTTAGATATTATCCACCTAAGCCAGCTCTTCTTCCAATCCCCGAAACACTTCTGGAACTCGAATCTTTTTGATAGTTAAATTACAAGTGAAAAAACATGAACCAAGACCGGGATTAGAACCAGGGACTTTTAAGATTCCCTCGTAACGCTCTACCAACTGAGCCACTCAGATCTCCCAGATATTGGTCGATGTTATCTCACTTGTACGGTTTTACTGCAATTATTGAACTAATAGACTGAATACCTCGTGTATGCGACATTGAAAACAATCTTAATTCTTTTTTTGTAGCTTACAGTGGTGTTGTTATTTATTATTTTTAAATTTTTCGCTTACACACTTCCTCAGTAAGGGCTAATTTAATTAAATTACAAGTGAAAAAAACATGGACCAAGACCAGGATTTGAACCCAGGGGTAAGGGATAACGTACAAGTGAGATAACATGGACGAATATCTGGAGTGATCAGGGTGGCTCTGTTGGTAGTGCGTTACGACGGAATCTTAAAGGTCCCGGGTTCGAATCCCGATCTTGATTCATGTTTTTTCACTTGTAATTTAATTAAATTAGCCCTTGCTGAAAAAGTATGTAAACGGAAATAAAAAAAATTTGGGATAGTGTTTAGCTCTCTCAGCAATGCACTTTTAATCTAATCTTTGCTTGCAAAACGATTGCCCTTTAGGGTTCTCTGTTAAAACCATTACAGAAAAAAGTTTGGAACAGAAAAAAGTTAAACAGAGTCATATCTAGCGATTATGGAGACTGGGGTAACATTACAGTGTTGTTTCTGGGCAAATATTCATACAAGCAATTAAGTGTAAAAGTAGGTGTATTATCGTGATGTAAAAGCCATGAATTATTTCAACACAAATAAGTAGGTTTTTTTTGGATTGCTTTATGCAAATGGCGTTCAACTTGTAGTTAGTATTCCTTATTAATAGTTTGATCTTGAGGCAAGAACTGCAAACCAGGATTTGTTGAATGATAAAATTAACTTTCGATCTAACGGACTATATAACACAGTAATGCGATTGAGAGAGGGGACCATAACACGCAGATTGTTTAGTGCAGTATCGACGACCGCCCGGCATACACATTTGACTCTTGTGCACCGATGTCAATATCGGTTTGCATAATTTTTTAAGTGCTAACGATTTGTGGTATTGTACCTTGTATATGTGTTTATATTTGTTAATGTTTTTAAACTGATTTATTATATTATTTATACTTTAAATTATTTTAATTAAGTGTTTAATGTGCCAATAAGAAGACAACACCATAGCAGGCTCAGCAACTTTATTTAGATATGGATCTGTAGATGACGGTATAACCGTTGAAACCGGTAATCCATCTAGGAACCAATTTGGATTTCTTGACGGAATAAAAACAACGTACTTAACCAGTAGGGGTACATACTATACGTTATAACCAGTACTTACTACTCACAATCAAATGGGATGGTATAGGGGGCTATACAAAATATACTAAACAAACAAAAATGGATAGTACAGATTTTGATTTTAATATAAAAACACCTCGATATCTGATCATTTACCATCACCTGCAAAATTCTCTTTAGTAGGCAGATAAAATCAATACCCACTAATGGAAACCTACTTAAACCTAAAGTAAGTAATGCATTAAGGGGATTGCCTACTGAAAATGGTCAATTTTTAGTTTTTTTTTTCAAGTTTTTTTCATTATTTAAACCCTTAATCTTATATGAACACAAAAACACATTAAAAAGGATTTCTGATGCATTATATATGTATATAACATACGTTTTCGTATGACTGTACAATAACGCAAACATACGATTTTGGCACTTATTTTGTTGGTAATTTTTTATTCGTAAAAGTATACACATATATAACACCCTCAAAACATACCTATTATATGTTATAATGACCACTACCTAGATCTAGTATTATAAAAATAATGCTGTATGAGTATGTAATTGCATTGCGTAAATCTGACCTTGTAACGTAGAATAAAACTTTACTGGCCGTTTCCCGCTAACTGAGTTTTTCTTGTTTCTCAGGTACAACCTTCGATATTCCAAAAGAACGGATAAAGATATAAGGATGAAACTTTTGGTGGTTTATTTCAGATGTACAAACTAAATCTTCATGTCATTTGGTCGTTATAAGTAGCATAGTTTTTTTTTTTATAAAATAAAATAGAAAAATTGATTTTTTCAAATTCAATAACAAAATTTGTGCATCATTTTATTTGTAGTTTCCCTATATATATATATATATAAATATGATATCACATGAGTTTTTAGGTCTTATTATTACTTACAATTTGAGACTAAGAACAACAAGATTGGATGTATGGTTCCTAAGGAATATCAATTTGAAAAACACTTAGATTTTCTCTAAAAATACGTATATATATTTTATAAAAAACTTAAATAAATTTTTTTAAATTTTAAAATTGCATATTTCTTTTTCATCTAGGCCTAGTTATCATATAAAAACGTAAAAAGTAAGAATTTTAAGGAAATACAGATTTTTTATTTTTCAGTAGACAATCCCCTTAAGACAAAACTTTATTCTTAGACAAAAAGAAAAAAGTGTTAAGATATAAAAACAAAACTATTGTCTACACTAACAAAAAATGAGCCTGTATTAATGAAATATAAAGATAACTAGATTAAGTAAAAAAATATAAATAAACGTAAAGCGCCTAGGTGATATAATATTGTAAATCTTGAAAATAATAGAATTTATTGAAGGAATGGAATAGGACATTCGTTCCCTTCTATGAAAAACACATTCAGTGGTTGGCAAGCAGATGATTACCTATTAGAAACTTATAATACTCCAGATCCTAAAAGGTCGGCTAACATAAGTTATGTAACATCTGTCACATTAAATAAATTTGACAAATTTGATGTATACAGAGCGAAGTTTGAGAGGATTGCCGTCAGACCACTAGAAAGATTAAAAAATTTACAAAGATTTACCAAATGGAAAACCCTTATTTTTATAAATAAATATTTTGTAGTTTTTATGATTTGTTAGTATAGAAATTTTGTACATATTAAAGATTAGATTTTAACTCTATAAAACAATTTCCATTTTATTTTCTTAAACGTGAAAATAGGTAAAAAATCTAGTTTGTATCTGCCTAAAGTTTAGATTTCAATTCTTATTGGCATTTTGAGCTTGAAAAAAATAAAACTAAGCTTTTTAATAAATTCATTTTTCTAGTATTTAGGTGTATAAATTGAAAATAATAGTACAGTACCTTATATTTTCTGTCAGTGACCTCTTTTTGTTAAATTATTTGAGGTGTTACGGTATGTCTCAGTGACGTAGCCAGGATTTTGTAAAGGGGGGGGGGGGGGGGGGTCTGGCTTATAGTGGCCTACCGAGGGGCCTAGGAAGGGGTGGTCTGGGAAATGAAGTTTGACCCTAAAAAAGTGTTTGATACCATTTTTAGCTTAAAAATGTACAAAAAAATACATTTTTGTATAAAAGTACTATTTTTTACTTTCTCACTAATACTATAGTATAGAGAAAGTGTAGTGATCGCAAAAAAAATCGATGTTAAGATTTTTGTGGAAATATACGTTTTGGGACTCCCTGAGTCCAAAAAAGTGGTTTTTACAAAATGTCTGTATGTATACAAAGCTAGAGCGAAAACTATTCAATCGATTTCAAACAAATTTGCACCAGATATGACAAGTAGGCCTGTATAGATGCACGAAAAACGGTTTTGAAATTTTTTGAAAAACAACCATCTTTTTGGCAAAAAACCCCCAAAAAACCTGTTATTATTTTTTTATAAAAAAATGGCTGTAACGATTTTGATAAAATTTGGCTTATTTGTAGCCTTCAATGTACCCTACCATATGCAAAAACCACATCTTTCTAAAAATTCTCGTTTAGCTAATAATAATAACAGATTTTTCAGGGTTTTTTGGCCATAAAGAGTGTTGTTTTTCAAAACCTTTTTTTGTGTATCTATACGGGCTAATTGACATGTTTGGTGCAAATTTGTTCGAAATCAATTGAATAGTTTTCTCTCTAGATAATAATAATAATATTTATTAGTTAATCTCCTACTTTAATAAATCACCTCTCCTACCCCACCTACAATTATGAAGTCAAAGTGAATCTGTTTAATAATTTAAATATGTTTGTGAGAAAGTATGTGCCAGTTCCTGGTACCGTTTATTTGTTAAATATTTAAAAAGTATTCCAGTACAAAATATAATTAACTAGACTGTAAGAATCAGTCGAATGTGTAAATAATTGAAATAATGCAAAAAAAGCTAAATAAGTAAAAAAATTAAATAAAGAATATAAAACACAACTTGTTAATTTTTAAAAATTAATTCATACAATTGGTATTGAATTAAAATTAATACGTAGGCCTAATTACAAGCGTAATTACTTTTAAGTTTTGTGGGTTTTGTATTGCATCAATAGTAAACAATAATAAACAAAATTAATGTTTAAGTTTATAAAAGAATTGTGTAAAATAAATTAAGGGAGATGTAATTTAAATTGGCCTGATCCCTAGTAATCAAATGGTTAACTTACGTTGTAAAGGTATCGCAGAATTGTACTTGAAAGAGACAGAATAAAGTGGGTCAGCAAGCAGACAAGGTATAGATTATATATGTGCTAAAACACACAACAAGGTGTCTTAAAACTATTAGATACAAGTGAATTGATGTAGAACATTTCTGATGAGTTTGGCGTAGGAAAATATAGGTGATTGGAAGAGAAAGAGATTCTAGCTAGAGAAATAAGAGTTGTTATCATCCTGAAGGTATTTTTAAAAGAGTATAACTAATAAAAGGTATGAGTATGATAAAATACGTGAAGGATAATTTTTAAGGTTTTTCTATCAGATAAATAAAGGATTAAACTTTCCAAGTCATACTGTGCCACAAAAAACCCTTACTTTTGAAAAAATTTAAAAATAGAGAAGATTTTATAACTAGCATCTGTAGGTTAGATTGCTGACAAAAAAGATAAAATAACTTTCAGTGGCAAAATGTTTTTGGCAGGCTATCAAGACATTGATAATTTTAGGGGTAAATTGCACAAGGAATCGACTATAAAGGACTGTGACAAAAGTGGTTTAGATTTTAAGATAGTTCTTAAGAAGCCTTTAGCATCACAAGAAGAAAAGTCAGCATCTGGCTTCAACATAATGAAATGGAAATTTTTTCCGACTTAAATATTTGTTTCTCAGTTTTTGAGCTGACTGTTACTTTATTTCATCTGTGATGAAAACAATTATACTTCTACACAGGGACATTGATTTGTTTGAAAAATGAATATTCATTTATACACTTTTACCATGCTTGAATTTTATTTGTTGTTAGGAAAATGAATCTAGAAACCATGTAGAAGTTTCACCTGCTTCATACATTATAATGCAGCAAATTGCTCAGAGGTTAGAAGAAGATGGAGGAATAGCTTTAATTGCAGACTATGGGCATGATGGATCTAAGACAGATACATTCAGGGTAGGTGTATTTTATTTAGTGTTGTTTGTCAAAGTAGAACAACTTGTAGATGTTCTTAATTAAAAAGTGCCCCAAGTTTAGAAGCCAATATTTACAACAACTTATAAATTGTACTTATTTAATATTTTGTGAGATGTAATTTCTTTCGTCAGAATGGAAATTAAATAAGGATAATAATTAATAATATGACTTTTTCTTTTAGTCAAGAAAATAGAACGGACTTATCATACTAGACTGACAGAAAATTAATAATTCACAGACACAATAACAATTTAAGAGATTGAAGCTTCATACACAAGGGTTGTAATTCAAGTCAGATATTAAGTTTATATTGGATTGACCTTTCTAAAGTTTAAAGTTTTTCTAGAATGTTCAATATCAAATAAAGAAAATAATTAAGATTATTTAAATTGGAACTATCCACCAATCTGTAGTCTTTTTTCTATGATTTCTATTTGCAGAATAATATACATAGCGGTGTGCAAACACTTTATTATTTAGTTATATACTCTTTAGGTCAATTATTATGAGGCTTTAGGAGGATAGGAAGCTGGATCTTGGCTTAAATGACTTCACTAGATTAGGCTATTTTCTACTCCTCCTTGAAATTTTCTTTAGCATCGGCTTTATCTTCTTTTCTTCTGGGATTAGGTTTGTAAGTGTGTGTATGTGTTGAGCATTAAAGTGTTGTTTGGTTAAAAATTTATCCTTTCTTTTAAAATTGATTTCGGTACTTGTGTATTATACGGACCCAACGTATGAATACAGGTAAACATACTGTGTCTTAATAGGTGGGGTCATAATACACATAGGTGGGGTCCGTATAATACACAAGTACCTTGATTTCCTATGAGAGGTAGAACTGGTAGAATATACTTTATAGATATTATAAAACATGGCTAATTAAATAAAATAACTAAAATTTTACAATCTAAATTTTATATTCATTGGTTTAGAAGCCTTATGATTTTAATTTATATTTCGTGGGCGTGGCCGTAGTAGCAGAAGATGCTGATGTTTGTTCAATTTTTAATATCTAGGCCATGATTTTTATTTTTCTTGGCTTATTGATGCATATTTTAGATTTTCGCCAAAGACCTTTTGTATGTAAAACATTGCTTCTTTCAATAGGCCATATTTATTTTCTATTTAAAACTTGGTTTTCTTGTATTCAAATTTATTCTAGTGCTTTCCGCTTTAAATTTGTTATGACTTGGACTATCGGTTCCTGACTTCTAAATGTAAATATTTGTTTGTAAACTTCGGATCGTGTTGATATTATAATTTTCTTGGATAGATATGATAATTGTAATTTGTTTTGATGTAGGAACTATGTGTCTAAAATGTCGGGAAATAATTGTAATTCATTTTTGTAGTCGGGTTATTTAGTGTTTCTTACGTTTTCCTAGGTGTTGCAAATAATTACTGCTAGGTGTCGTGTGTGTTCACCATCGATTAGAGTTGGAATGGAATTCCTGAAATCTCCTTCTCTCTCTATCAGTTATTTAATTATTTTTTTTCTTTACATTTTTGGTATATTTCGAATTGCTACAAAAGTAATTATAAGCATTAATTATAGTAAACAACTATGGAAGTGAAACTTTTTTTAAATTTCAGAAAAGTGGACTAACAACAATAGTGCCTGGAAAATAGTCTAGCTGATTTTACTAGAATTTAAATATTAACAATTACTATTTCTTAGCAATACACGCGTCCTGATATAATTCATGAAAACAGATGGCTTGCTAAAGTGTAAAAAAACTTACTGTTTTTGCTGATGTGATGGCTGGTAAAAAGATTCCTTCGGGGTTACTACTACAGGGATGAAATGGCCTTTCCAAAAAAAGGATAGGAATTTATTGCTATCTTAACATTATTTGAAGAGAGGGAATCTATTTCTTGTTGCTGTGTTTGCCATATTCACATCAAGCCATATTGGTTCACACAAAGACTCTCAGACCGTCCCTATAATGTAAACATGCTAATTGATATACTAAGACCCTTTGAGACAATGTGACCGTCTCTTTGTTCACAAACTCAATCACCCATCTCAATTTTGTTTAATCGTTAGCATTCTTGCTAAGGTTTGTCTGTTGACTGTGAGTCAGTTTTATGCTTTCACTTTATTGATGCATGTACGGTTGGTTATCCCTGTTATCCATTACATGGTTTTTTTTTTAAATTACGGTATTGTCGTATTGACATTCTCGTTCATCATATCTTTATCAAAATGACGAGTGCAGCAGAAAAATAGAATTTTTGTGGTAAAAATAGCTGTGATCCATCATCAAGTAGAGTGTTACAAAAAAGTTCAAATTGTAAAATATTTTGGAAAACTGTCAAATACATTGATTGGTTTTTTATTGTGTAAGACAATTAATATAATCACAATAACTGATATAATCTTTTACTTGTTGTAAAAGAATTATCCCCACCAAAAACCTAACCGTAAAAAAGGGGCCAAGTTCCAGATACTCTCTCAAAAAAGTCAACCTATCAATGTAGTGATATCTACATTGTGGCCAAGTTTGCTCTTTTTGTAGGCAGTTTCTGAATGAGGCATACAAAATCAGGATCATGTATACCCCCATAGGAGTTACGTGGGTGATGGGAAGGAGAGAATTCAGAAGAAAACTTTGCTTGTCCTCTTTTAAAAATAAAAGTGCAGTGTTTATGGAGCACTGGAGGGAATATATCTTTCATAGATTTTCTCAGCCACTTTTAAATATATATTAATTTGTTTAATTAAAGTAATATAAACTTATTAACTCGCTAACTAAAATGGAATTTAGATTTATGTTTGGTAGTAATATCAATTAATTGATAGTTTTTTTATTCACCATTACAAATAAATGTACCTCTTAAGTTAAAATAAATGTTAATTAAATACAGTAAGACATCGATAATCCGGCAGACCCGATAGTTCGGCATCCATCATCTTGAAAATTTGCACTCATTAAAAATGGCAGTTTTTATAATTATTGAGTGATTTAAGCCCGGTCTACACTGTCTGATGGCTCCGCATCCGTTAAAAACAGTGTGTAAAAATCGACTGCTCAATAAAGTTGTCCAAAACAAACATTTCCAATCAAAATTTCTCCTAAAAATCTAACCGATTCAAAACAATGTGCTCTCGTCATCCTTTAAAAACGTTAAAGGGACCGTTTAACCTTTTCGTTGCTGACAGTATTTTGTTGAACGTATTCAACTTAAAAATATTTGAACAAATTGAAGCCTTTGGAAAAAGATACATTGAATTTGTTGTAAATAGTTGTTCGATTTAAAACCGCTTTCAGGGTGTCTACTAAAAATCAGGGCAATAAAAATCAGTGACTTTTAGGGTAAAATTTAAAAAAACGAGTTTCAAACAATCGCGCATCACTACGCCGCAACTTGTCTGTTCCGCTGTTCCCTACTACGCCCATACTCCCCGCTTGCCGAATGCTGTTCCTGTTTATATTCATGTTTTGGCAAAAAAGACATTGAAACAACATAAAACACATAATTACTCCGTTTCATATACGCTCAAAATTATTTTAAAGGCTAGATATGTCTTTTAAAAAATTAATCAGGTTATTATAGGAAAAATATTTTATCATCTTGAAGCCCGGGGCTATGATTGCAAATAACATCAGCGTGTCACTCGCACGATAGTGTACTGAACCTTTTTTTTTATATTTGTTACAATCCAGCGCTCAGAGAGCTTATATTATAAATATTTTATGTACAAAATGATTTTGTTTTAAGCTTTTAAAATTTATTTCCATGACCTTTCATCAAAATACATGACTTTTCCATGACTTCCGTGATCCCTTACTAAAATCCGTGACTTTTCTGTTACCAGTAGAGACCCTGGCTTTGCACGGTTTGGAAACGAAAGGGTTTCGAAGAATTTGTGACAGGCTGGAGTAAAAATAGCAAACCTCCACCACGTACTGTAGGCTACTGACTAACGGAAGCCAACAACAAAGGGGAATGGAGCCGTGCCTACCTGAGGCCCATCAGTTAGTGGCAATCTCTCTACGCAGTTAATGTTTAACGTGTAATTTACGTGTTCATATATAGTACATGTGCGTTTATTTATAGTTTATTCCCTGTGTAAACCATTTTAAAGAAAGACCTCGATAATCCGTCATATTCGATAATCCGGCATCACCGGATCCCCGAACGTGCCGGATTTTTGAGGTCTTACTGTAATTCCAAAATTCTATATCGTTTTTTTCTTTTTCTTCTCGTGATTAATTTTGTTTTTATATAAATGTTACAACTTCGAGAAACGAATAGATATACCGCAGTAAAAGTTATACCTGATTAAATTTTCAGCAAAAATTAATAACAAATATAAGCAATTATAAATATACGAAAACAGGAAGTGGTTCCACCCATAAAGCAGATTAAAATTAGCTCCACCTTTGCTGCACCTTCGCCCAGTATTGAGAACCTCACTACAAAGTGCTGGAGTATGTAACTGGAAAACCGTTTATACAATCAGTTAAAATTTTTATTTCTTCTGATTTTAAATTTTGTCCGTTCTTGCATGAATACATTTTCCTTTGTAAGTGAGGAAGCAAAATTAGTAAGTTTTTGTGAGTTTGTGTTTTTTTTATAAATCATTTGTGTTTCTTGAGCAAATATAAATACAACTTCATAAAACATATGAAAACGGGAAGTGATTCGACCCGTGAAGTAGACTAAGGTTAGCTCAAACTCTGGCACGGGATGCCCGATACTGCAGTACCTCGCTACTAATAATCAAATAGTTTTGAGGAAATTGCAATTTTCAGATTTTTTTCTTGCATTATAATACCTACCTTTGTGCCGAATTTCACATTTCTACCATACAAGAACTGCCTTGTAATTTTGATGAGTGAGTCAGTTAGTAAAAAAATGTAAACTTTGAAATTCTTCCCTTTTGAAAAGGCTTAATATTGATAGCTCAATTTTGTACAGTGTCCTAAGTTACTTAAGCTTATTCTATGTTTCAAATTTTAAAAGCCCATTTTGGAGGAAGCATAGATTTGAGGGTGAGAATAACAGGGTGAATTGGTTCAAGGAAAGATAGACTGGCATGCTTGGTGGAACTAAGACTGGCTCTGCTGTGCGCTCAGAACAACAATTTAACAGGAATAATTTTTAACACCAACATGTTAAATACAACTTTTATATTTTACATGGGAAAGAATTATTATCTCTATTCATTCTAAAGCTGACAATAAAAGAAGGATGGCATTCCAATGACCACTTCTTCTTTCCTTAAGACAAAACAAAAACTATTCTAGATTTTTATTTCATAACTTGCATAATATAGTACATTTTCTTTATCACTTCCACAAGGGACTGGATCCATTGCAAGCTAATAAAAAAATAAGTTAAACATAAAAGTAGCTTTAACTACTACTATTGCATAAGCTCCAAGTCCTGTATAAGGCTCTAAGTCAAAATGTTTAACAAATCGATTACTTACCCAGAACAAAGTTTTAAATGTCATTTACTACCGTAACAAAGTTAAAACAAAAATATTCAAATTTACAACACTCACAGATTTATCTAAACAAATACATAACATATTGACTATGATTGAGAAGGCCTACTGATTGAACAAACGTATACGCTTCTAACACAAAATGTATGAACTAGAAAAAAATCATCAGTAAAATAAAATTTAAAAGTTCCATCCAATTAAACAATCTTTTCGTCTTTTTTAAAATTTCGTTTATAGTCCTCCGTTTTATCAACATTGGTAGAACACCTTTTGTTCTAGAAAAGGGAGGATGCAACTGATTTAAATTAAACAGAGACAATCATTTGGTTGTCTTATTTGTGGGTATACAGTAGAGTCCCACTATTCCGAAATAATTGGGACCGAACACGGTTCGGTTTAGCGGGAATTCGGAATAGGCGGATTTCATGAATAATATCAATGTATTGACTTGTTAAGGGGTAAATTAAGTGCAGGGACATCTACTTGTGTCAGCTCTGTTCAGCGTTGAACGGCTCGGAGGTTGAAAGCGAGGAGGAGGTGAATGCTCAAACTGAACTTATATCACACGTAGACGCGGCAAATACTATTGACCTCATCTTACGTTACGTTGAACAACACGCCTCATCAACACCAAATGATGTATGTTCATGCGGAGATGGCGGAACTTTTCATCCTCAAATCGAATCAGTGATCTACGTCAGAAAATATCACTAACTTTACTTCTTAAGTGAGTGTAAATTAGATATTTTTTGTCTTTAGCAGTGATTAAAAATGATTCTACAGAATTGTATAAATGGCGCTGATATTTACTGTAAGTAACCAGCTTTCATTCCAATTTGGTTTCAGGCATTTTCATCAAGCTTAGGCTCTATGTATGTCTATTTAACTTCTATGTATTACAATAAATGTACGTTTTTTCACGAACGTCTTTTAAATTTCTCCTGTTTTTATGTTAAAAAAATCGGTATTTTTTCTGAACTCTGTTGGAAATAGACGGATTTATGGAATAGCAGGACTCGACTGTGTAGTAGTTTATGGGAAACGTTGGTTGAGGAAAAAGCATCAAATGAATTACTGGGTGGTTAAAGAGAGAGCAGTTAAAAGGGTGTTTAATATATTGGCTATTAAAACACTATACTTTAAACTGAGGTATTTCATTAAATAAAGTTGTATATCCCTTCTTAATAACGTATGAAGTAAATTATAATGTTATATTTCATGATTGCTTGTAGGCATTCCGTCAACATGCGTTACACGATCCTTTGAAGGATCCAGGAACTGCAGACCTGACTGCAGATGTAGACTTTTCATATTTAAGAAAAGCAGTTTCCGATAAGTTGGTGTCATTTGGTCCTGTCAGCCAGAGAGACTTTCTGTCTCAATTGCAGATTGATGTTCGTTTGCAGGTACTGTATATGGTTACTTCATTGTTTATAAGGATTAGAGAATAATCTACTTTTCTACTGCTGTCAAAGCCAACAACTTTTTTTGATGATTAAGAATATTTAAACATTAACAAAATTATAAAATATGTTTTTGGTTTTATTTTTTTAACAATTAAATTTGTAAAAGTCAATTATCTAATACAAAAAAAATTAACAGATTTATATTTATAAGTGAAAGAAAGCTTTTTAGCTGGTCTGCATAAATTCACAAAATTGCTGTAGTATACAAATTCAGGCCACTTTACTTTACACAATTCAATGTTGAGTAGAAAAGTTTACACTGCAAAATGTATTTGTAAAAAGTTTATTGTATTCGTTAATGATTAAATAAATTAGACCTGGTAGTTTCTAAAATAAAGCTTCTCTTTAGTACCAAATGTGGCAGAAAAATCTACAAAAAAGTGTACAACTTCCCATTGTTTTGAGCCAACATTAACTTAACCATACTCATTCAGTTAAAAATCTTAACTACTGCAGAATAATCCTTCCAAAATCCCACTAGGAACTCATAAAATACATTATACTCATCTTTTCATCGTTCGATGCTTTCCAATAATAATTTTGAGACCGTGTGATGAAAAAGATACCACGATAATTACTTTGTCTATATCTCCTTTTTATAGAGGGGGTCAATTATATTTTTTTAAAGATTTTGGTATCCTATCTGTTTAAAAAATGTGGTTTAACATAATAATACATAATTTAAAAATGTCCCTGTACCATTTTGATTGATCTAGCCAGTAGCTTTATTATTCTTTGCTTTATTTAGTAGAAGCCTAATTTCATTTCTTTTTCAGAGTAATGCCAAGTTATTTCCTGACAAGGGTTTCTTCTAAGTCTTTTGTTGTTTTTAAAGTCTTTTGCTTTTTGTTAATGATCTCCAAGATGCTTTGGGGGAGGGGGGGGGGTGTCTTTTTTGAAGCCATATAGTGCTTTTCCTACTGTATGCGTAGATTAATGGTGTTGGTGTCATCTTCGTTGGTGTGTATTGTAACATTTTGTATATATCTAAGTAATTTCAAAGTTAAAGAGTCCTGGTTAACAAATAAAAATACAATGAAATGTAAGATTCAGTATAGACCTACCAACCTACCTATATAGCCTAGCCTAGAGCAGTCAAAATTAATATCTTAATAAAGTAACTTCGGGATTTTGAATGAGTAAATTAAATCACAGTAAATACACAAATGATAACAAGCTTAAGCTAAATTAAATTAAACTTACCGTATAATATAAATAAATCAAATTTTTAATCATTAAATTAGCCTATAAAAACAAAGGCAAGTAAGAACAAAATCATTGTATTTAACCGATGTAGATTAAGTTAGTTTTAGTGTAAATGAGATTGTAAATTAAGTAGAAGCATTGTGTATAATTTAAATTATAAATGATTACTTGTAAAATTCTAAAAGAAAGTTAGTGTTTCGATAACCTAAAATACAATCATGTACGCAATACATTCGTTTCACGGCAGAGGTGAATGCCATTGTCTAAACTGTGAACTAAGAAAAAGAGCAGATTTCAAAAACAGCTGTACGATACTATTATATGAAAATATAAAATGGATATTTTGGACTTCATTAACAATTCAAAGTGAAATAAACATTTAATATAATTAAAAGTGATACCAAGGACATAAAACATAACGGTAATTGTAAAGTTCGTTATATTTAATAAAACATGATTACATACACGCTAAGCAAATGAACACTGCTAACATAAGTTATGGAGTTAAACTATAAATGGCCGTATCGATTCTTAGAGCGGTAATTGTTTAAATTTATAGGCTTCCTTTTACAGTCTTTTCTGAATAGCCATATAATACAGTTGCATTTTGATGTGCAGTAATTAAACCAAATTAACAAGAAGAACTGAATTGATTTAAAGAGTTTTGAACACTAAATAGAAAGAAACTAAAATTAAACACCAGAGCTATAATAAGTAAAACTGTTTATAGCAGCATTTAGTAGAATCTGCAGCCTAGGTAATATTCAACCAATTTTCACAAACCCATATTCCAAAGTACCAGAAATTTGATCATCTAAATTAATAGACTTGAGAACATTTAAATTAACTTCGATTTGGCCATATGCATATAGTGAACATTTTGAATAATAGTAAATTTAGTCTGTAATATTCCTTTGTAGTAGTTTTAAGCATAGCATTAAGTGATTGCATATTTAACTAGCCAGGTACTCTTTAACCCGAGATAGAGAGAATATAAATTAAAATTTGTATAGTCATTAGTTATATTAAGCCTATACAGCAAATAAGATAATATTGTTTCAGTGCTCTAATAAACTTAAAAAATAATTGTGTAAGGAAGAAGTAATTTCAAACTTAATAAAGTACAAATTTTGCTAACCATAAAGAGTGAGTTATTGTAGAAGTTTGAAATAAATAGAATAATAAAACTCATTAATATCACATTATAATTTTTGGCTTCTACAACTAGTGGGGCATTTTAAAAGAAAATAGTATATCTTTATAATTTTGGCTCACAACGTGTGGCATTTTAATTTCAAACAATATAATTGTATATTTAATTATAGTATGCAGGAAATAATTAACAACTTAAAAGAGAACTGCAAAATGTGGATTTGAAAGATTGATTGTGTTTAATAGTTACAAATACTGGGCATGATTTTAACACCAACCCTTCCTTTTCAGTCTCAATTAAGTAAAAAAATAAACAGCAAGTAAAGCCATATCATTAAATAATTATGGTACAGCTCTGTAGGAAATAAGCGTATATCTTTATCATCAACATTGATTTGTTTTAACGTTGAGCAACAATCGATAATAAGTTATGCAGGGAAAGTTTTAGGGTATCAACAATACAACCAAGCAGAGTAGTTATTATGGTTTTTGCGAATCATTTATTTTCATTACTGGGAAATTATGTTTTCTAAATAGAATTAGTTTTGGATACATTTTTCATTTACATATTTATTTAAATAGCATATAAATTGCGTATTAAAAGCTTTTGACACGTCCAAATTTAGACTTCTAAATTATTTTGAAAAAGAACTTATAAATACAAACTGGTTTTAGTACAAAGAATGGCTAGTATTACCAGAGAAGTACTCGGTAACATTTGAGAGATATCAGCATTAGGGAAATGGAAAAAACAGATATTTACTTTAATACATGCAGTTTAATACTTTAATACTTACTTTAATACAGCTGTACACCTTAAGAACAAGAAGTAAGATGACTTACTGGTGGCAATGAAAGTTTAATACTTTACTTTAATACAGCTGTTCACCTTAAGAACAAGAAGTAAGATGACTTACTGGTGGCAATGAAAGTTTGTTAACATAACATTTACAAGACTTTAATTCTAGTTTTAGGTAACAAAAATAATTTTTTATAAAAAAACTATCAGGATCTGTAAAAAATAAAAACAGTTTTAAAATGCAGTGCAGAATTATTTCATATTAATTTCAGGCCGTGGGTACCGGGAGTAACTAATAATTGTGTTTTGTGCAACTTAATGAGGATGTGAGGATGTATTTAATTTTGTGACATAGTGTCCCACACTTAAGGTAACAAAAAACTGATTTTTGATCAAATATCTCTATCTAGAGAAGAATTTATTGAATATTTAAATGGACTTCTTGCCAAGTACGTCTGTGTAGCATGGCAATATAGATAGTATTTAACAAATTAATTGAATTATTAGAAATAGTGTCTTTGTTTGTTATCTTCTAATTCATCCAATTACTAATGTTTTATTTATATTTTTTACTTATATTTTGTGTTTCGTTATATTATATGGGAGTGTATGTCTAATATTTCAAATATAAATAAGTTTTATATTAAGGTGTGTGCAGAGGGGAGGGCAATTAAAAAATATTAGCTATTATGTGGTAAAATTGTTGACAGTAATATTTTTTTAAAAGTGAAAATTATTTAAAGATTTATAAATATCAATTAGTTTTTAAAATTTATATACATTACTGAATTAGGTAACCAATCTGGAAGTCAGTCAAAGAAGACAAATGCCAAAAATATGTGAAATAATAAGTAATGTCAGTTGCATTTAAAGTTAACAAAGCATTATTATTATTAAAATAAATTGTTTTATTTATAAAAAAAAAACTGCTCTAAAGGTCAGCATTAGCTCCTAAATCATAGTAATTAAAGGGTTAAATACACATTGATTCATTTTCAGACCTTATATTCATTGACAAATCTTTACAAGCTATTAATAGCCTTCATTCTGACTTGTTGTTCCTGTTTGCTAATTCAATCAGTAACCTACAATGAGTTTGGCTGGCTTTATCTTAACAAAATTTTCTGAATTTCAACTAGTTTAAACATCTAGAACATGTGTAATAGAAAGACAAAGAACATCAAATTGTTTTAATAGGTGTTTTAGAATTATTGGTTATTGAATTCCTTTTTGAAATGTGGAATTCTTTTTCTATTAAAAGATGAGTATAAATGTCAATTAATTCTTCTCTGAAAACTAAAACTTTTTAACTAAATAAATTGACATGTTAAAAAAGAAAATGAGGTGGGAATTTTTTACAATGAGTAAGAAAAGTGAACAATGGTCCTTCCAAAATTAGTATACTTTGTTCTTTCTGCGAGTAACCTAGCTGTTATTATATATAATATAATGATTGGAAAAAACAACACTTATTAAACAGTCATCAATTTTTGATAACTTGTAAATCCAAATATGGTTGATATAGCCTGTTAATTACTTCTTATGTTTTCTCTTGACTGCTTGGAAGAATGCGATTGAATGAATGGGCAACATTTTTGCTTTACCAACCACTTCTTTAGTTTTATCTTGTTTCTAAATGCAATTGCAGGTTTGGCAGGAACTGAAATTGCACTTAGATACATGTCAAAATTGAAATTAATGAATATGATGCTAAATACCTCAGATAAACATCAGGTTGAATGCTGTATGAAAAATAGGCAGTGAAAGTTTCCTAATATTTGTGGTATTGATGGGTTGATCTAAATGTCTCTTTTTACATATTTTGTTGGCGATTAACGTATAATTTGTTGCGTTTTTAAGAGAAATAAAACTCAAAATAGTGTCTATTATTCTTATGACGCACGGAAAAGACTTCAGATGTGATCTGCATAGATTGAACATCTATAAAAAACTTTCTGCCCAGAGTTAAGTAATTGACAACTAATTTAAATCAGACTTAAAGAGTCTATTGTATCTGAGGGGTGTGTATTCGGTGTATGAGTTCTGTTTGTAACTGGAATGGATTGAGGTTTGCTGACCTCACGCTGTTATACTTCTTATTCAATATTGAGCGTTTATAAATTATTACATACATTCATTTGTAATATTTTTTAATTTTATGGTGTTTATTGTTAAAAACTGGACTTTTATATTTGATGAATTTTAACTGTTGTGTATTGATGTGGAGTTATTGTGCATTTGTCATATTGCTAGACGGTAATAATTGCATATATGGTAATTTGATATATGCACTAACAAAATACTAAATTGTGTAAGCTATATGTCTTTGTGATTTATCATTTGATTACACTTGTTTTTATTACTGTTACATTAAGTATTCTTTCAGATGTTGTTGAAAAAATGTTCAGAGTCTGAAGCAGCTAATATCAAATCAGGCTATCATATGATAATGGATAAGGAGAAAATGGGAGAATGCTTCAAATTTATGGCATTTTATCCTGCCGTTTTAAAAGATTTCTTGGCAATACATCCTCCAGTTGGATTTTTTAGCTAAACTGTCATTGTAGTTTTTTGTAAATACATTTTTTTTAGAAATATTATTGTCTTTAATTAATCCTGTCATATTTTCTATTAAGCATTGTATAGAAAGAATTTAACAAAATTTGTTTGGTTTATACTAAACAGTTTTTATAGTGTATTTAAGGGAGTTTGTTGACAATACTTAGTTATAAATAAGACTTACTAATTTTAATCAAGATAAAATCTATACTTATTTGATCACTGCTATAAGCAGTTTTAGAGATTTGTTTTAATAATTGTTATTAAAACAAGTTTTGGTTATTACTAGTTAATCTATAAATTATTACCATTTTAAATATTCTCAACTCAACAACTGTTTAATGTTCAAACACTTTTGAATAAAATCAGTATTAGTGATACATATACAATGCTAAAGAAGTGTTACACAAATGAAAAGAAAGACAACACTAACAAATTTGAACGCATACAAGTTATTATATAATAAAAAAAAAAAACTGACAGGAAAGGCTTTCAAGAAAAGGTTTACAGAACACAATTTAAACACAAATTGATGAAATCAATTTATTTTTGAATTAAATTCTTAACTTTGCCTTTAAATGCATTGCATGATTATGATATATTATGATACTATACTACAAAAGTAGAAGCCTTCTAATTTTCAATTTAAAAGTTATAATACTGTAGTTTGAAATATGTATGGGACCTGAGAACATGCTAGTCACTCTTCAGCAGGCGCGGATACAGGGGGAGGGTCATGGGGGTCATGACCCCCCCCAAAACATTTTTTAAGGCCTGATTTATGTTTGATTTAACCCTACAAGCGCCAAATAACACTAGACTGTCGTCTCAGCCCGCCGAGCAAGTGGCAGGCAGCATTATTGTATCGTCTGATTGTGTTGAATATTTCAACCACTATAAATCATCCAATCTCAACAAAAGAAAAAAGATTGGAAAGGAAATGTTTTAAACATTAATTTTTGTATTTACAAATTTGTTCTAAAACGTATATTTGCATTCATCGTTTGTAATTGTAGTTGTCTAAAAAGATGATGCCGCGCGAGAAACAAAAAGAAAAGACACAAAACTTTTCACTTTTCTAAGGCTCATAATCGTTTGACATACTTGTTTTGAAAAGAATATAAGGTCACCTTTGGATTCGTCAAGATTTTAACTTTTTAACATTGTCTTCCAATCATTCGTCACTCTTATAATTTTTTAGATATGAAGTTTTCTGTAAACCCTTAGGATTTGACAGTTTTTCAACCAATGAGGAAACATATTTTGTAATCGATATATCTAGTACAAATCGATATACTTGAACATTGATGTTTATAAGGATTTTAGTGTAAATTCTATATTTTCGTTTGATATAAGGAAACCCTGATTTACTGTTCATGGACTACAGCTATAGGTCTTGTCTGTCAAATTTGTCATTAGCGCATTGTCCGATTGTCTTAGCGCATTTAGCTTAGCCAATAGAGCAAAAAGATGTCTAATTTTGTTATTTGATTTAACAGCAAGCGACATCAACAGTGACTTTAAGGGTAGCACTATGGTATGTAAAATACAAAAACTTTCAGGCAAGGCGCTTTTGCGCATTTTGTATAAACAAAAATTACAATAAATTAGGACTTTTTGGGTTTTTAGTTAATATTATAAAAAGTGATGAACGGATCACGATACTTCCAAAAAAAATCTACAATTTGTTTTTTATAGACCCGGATTGGACCATTTTTCAATGAGAAAAGTCAGGAAAAACTACAGTTTTTAAAAGTTCATATCTTTGTTAATTTACAATATTAAGGGCAGATTTTTCAGACAATGATTGTTTATCATGTGTTCTTCAAACAGGAAGAAGATGAAATTTGTCGCATTAATAGTTTTTGCACAATTGCAGTATAAACAATGTAGGCCATTATCTTGCATAATGCGCCCAATTAAACTGAGTGGCCCGCTTTAAATTTACCAAATGGATTCTGAAAGTAGACATTAAAATCTACAATTCGTATATCTGCGATTTTTTAATAAGGTTGATAAAGTATAGTAAAAATGCTTCAGAACATAGCGCGAAACGTGTAAATTTGCGGCCGACGCCGCGCTGATGGTAAATTTGCCAGAAGACGGTAGTGATGGAAACAGCAGCCTGATACGCGCACCCTGCCGTTATCTTCTCCTCCGCATTATGCAAGATAATGGCCTAAATTGTTTATACTGCAATTGTGCAAAAACTATTAATGCGACAAATTTTATCTTCCACCTGTCTGAAGTACACATACTAAAGTTCTATAAGATCTGCCCTAAATATTGTAAATTAACAAAGATATGAACTTTTGAAAAATAGTAATTTTTAAGCGTTTTCCGACTTTTCTTGTTGAGAAATGACCCGATCAAGGTTTTCAAAAACCATTTTGTAGATGTTTAATTCTCTACAAATGTTTCGTTGGCAGTATCGTGATCATTGCATAAATTTGTATAATATCAATGAACAACCCAAAAAGTCCAAATTTATTATTATTTTTGTTTATAAAAAATGAGCAAACATTTCCTTGTCAGATAGTTTTTGTATGTTATACACCTACTTGCTACCTTTAAAGTCACTGTGGATGTCGCTTGTTGAAATTCAATAACAAGAAAAAATCTCTATTGGTAGGGCTAAAACGGAGCGCGCTGCTGTATGGAGTTGTATGACTTCAAAGTGAGGGCTTGTGTTACGTTGTTTTAAATTTAGTGAAACAAAGTGGATTTAATGATCGTGTTGTGGAGTTATGATTTTAGTACCGTTCCTGTTAACTCTTCAATAATTTTGGTTTATTTTATTCTTTAATCTGCAAGAAACTCTTGCTCATTTAAGAAAATATGTATGGCCTAGAAATGCATTTAAAAAACTATTCCATAGAGTTTATACATATTTTTTAATTCCCCAGACCCGTTGTCGTTAAATTCTTGGTAATGTTGTTTTTGATTACTTATGACCCCTCCCAAAATGAAATCCTGTATCCGCCCCTGCTCTTCAGCATTTTAAACATAAACGGTTTTATACTTGTGTATGCATATGTTTTTAAATAATATGCTGTGAGCATTTTTCATGTCACAAAAGGATGTATCTTGCTACAACTTTAAAATGGTTGCCGCTGCATTGCATTTAAAATATTGAATATGTTACTCTGATAATAATTGTGTTTTTCAGAAGCTTAAACAAATGGTGACTGAAGAAGTAAGTTAGCCCGTTAATTAATTAAGTAATAGTGTGTCACAAGACTTTGACAACACTGTAAAAAAGGCAAGAGAAAGATTGCAATAAATTGTTTTAGGTAACAGTAATTGTTCGGTCAATTCAGTTATGCAACTTTTCCCCTGAAATTTGTGTTTTAACAATTAAAAATAGGTTTATTTTGCACAGGTTAGTTTAAGAAAGTAAAACATTTTTAATTGTTGTGTAATAGGAATTGTCTCAGATATTAATAATTGAGCATATTAACAGAGAATCAAATTGAAAATGAGAGGAAAGACGAAGGTGATAAAATAAATAATGCAATTTATAAATGGTGTTGTTTGTAGATCATAAATCATCCATGTTAAAAATTTCAGTGTCTAATTTGAAATCTATTCTTTCATAACTCTCACTATTCTTGCATAAAGTTCCTTAATTGATAAGAGGAAATTGTTGTTACATTAAATATTTATAATGTTCATTTAATAACAATGCTAACAAATATTGTTTCGTCATTAGTTTAAAGTAGCAGAGGCAAAAGATTTTCTACTCTGATGTTTAACTGGAATAAGACAAGTGTAATATGTTTGGACACTAGCTTTATGGCCAGCGCCCTGGAGGCCCTCCACAATTTATTTCTTATACAATATACCAAATATCTCATTTTAATAATATCTTTATTATGACATGAAATCTGCTTCATAAACAAAAGTTTTTCCAAGTTATTGAAGACACAACTAAATACGGAAGGACCAGTTAGTGATCACAAATCACAGAATTTCTGAAAAAATTTACATTAGTTCTGAAGGCTTTGAATCAACAATCTTAAGGAAGAGGGATATGAAAGAGCTAGTAAGAGCTTACTCATTGTTTTGGTACTAGTAAAACACATCTTGTATAATGATCAAGTAACTAAGTAATAGAAGACAAGTAACTAAGCTTCTTGAAAATTATTAAATAAGTGCTTTTAGGAGAGAAGAGATCAGTTGCAGAACGTTGTTGATCAGTTGAGCACATAATTGATGGTCCTTAGAAGCTGAGGATGAATACAAATATGTCTTCCTTATTTCAAATAATATAGTATTAAGATTTCTGTCCTTCAAAGATTCAACTTCTGAGAGTAAAAAGAGTGCCCTAACCGTTTGAAGAACTCTAGAGGAAGGAATATTTTGACTTAATTGATATGGCAATCGAAGAACTGAAAAATCAAATAACTGAACAAGCTGGCATGAAGAAATAGTTTAGTTGGAAAAGGTGAAAAAGAGAAAATACTTGATATATTGATACCTTGAAATTGATAATTTAACTATAAACGCAAACTGCTATTTCATCTTCGAAATAACTGTAAATGCTTAACAGATGTATTAGTTTCTGTTAAAAAAATCAGTTAGAATTATTGTTTAGTGTCAACACTTTGCTTGTGAGTCCAAATTTAAGTTATGAAGCATATACCGTTTTAGTGTTCTTTGAAGATTGAAGAACTATATGCATTTAATAGAATAGAATAGAATTGCCTTTATTCTTGTGAGGCAAGGTTTAGACTGTATATTTATCTCTACCAAATAACCCCATTATACATAATTAATTACATTATAATAAAATAAATGCATAAAAATATAATAGTAAAACAAGAAAATAATAACAGAAAATTAAATTAAAATTGATATAAAATTAAACTAAAATACAATGATACATTTTTAAAAGAAAACAAGAAAAAACAAACTAACAGAAACTTATATTTAAATGAACAGTTAGCTGGATTGTATATTTTAAAACACATATGATTATATAAAATAGAGTACATTCTTAAACATTAATTCACAAAACATACTCGCACAAAAGCACATTCATACATAATATATAGGGTGTTAGCGAACTATTTAAAAAATTTTTTTAGATATGTTCCTTGGGTCAAGACAAACAAAAAACACCATATAAACATTTGTCTAAAATTCATTGAGTTCTATCTGTCGGTCTGTATGTGTTTATTACAAATGGTCTTATAACTCAAGATTGATTTAAGTTAGAAATTTGAAACTGGGTATAAATGGGTACATTAGTAAGTAGAATAACTGTTTAAAACTTCTTTGCTGTAACTAAAGCCGTTTCAGAATGGCGGCCGTTTAAATATTTCAAACCTAAATTACTCAAAAACCGTACATTTTAACAAAAAATGTCAAAACACCTTTTTTGTAGCCCTTTTTATTCCCTATCGGATTGTGTAACTGACAAAACAATCGGATGAAGGATAATAGTTACGTTATGTGTAATAATTGGTTTGTTCAACCCGGCATCCTACAGTGTACCAACACAGTAAATAAATACTACAATATTGTATGTACATTTTCTGTCTTTATCTTTAACGTTGTTACTATCCTTCATCTGATTGTTTTGACAGTTACTCCATGGAGCTGGATGCTTAGTTACAAGTATAGTTACAATTGGGACATGTTTATCGTAAATATACAATAACATATTGTTAAATTCTGTATTATTATTATTATTAGAGGGTTGTGACCTGCTGCCAGAACACACTTCCCCTAAACCATCTGGTCCTCTGTGCCCCATGTCCAAGCAGCAGTTCACATTACACCCGCCCTTTTCGTGAAACGAAGGAGTCCTTGGGGGCATTCCGCTCTTATGTAGGTGGAGTCAGGGTATCCTTGTCCCAGATATTTCTACCTCAGTGATGCGAGGGCATCCCATTCGCAAAGTTCATGGACAGAAGTTTACTCCTTCTCTCCACACCTTCGACATAATGGGTTGTTCTCTAGCCCCATCAGGTAGAGGTACCTCTTCAGAGAATTATGTCCCATATGAATTAAAGGGGAAAATGCTTTAGGCACTGACTTCTATTCCTCCAGTTTACCTACTAAAAAGCCCCCCTTCTTGAGCTCCATTCACACCATCACGGAACCTTTTATGTCAGGATCAAGTACACAGCCTCTCAATACTGTTTCTCCTGCAGCATAGTGCTAACAGTAGTAGAACACACAAACCTCTGTCCAGTCACATTCCTGTACTCCTCCCTATCCAGTTGCCATCTAGGGCAATGGAAGAATGTGTGCTCCTCAGAGTCATCCTCCTTACAATAGAGCACTTTGTGTCTTCTCTTAATTTAAACCTGTGTAAATAGCTTCGGAACTCTCCATACCCAGTCAGGAATTGTTTTTTTATAATAGTCTACCTCTCCCCATGGTCTACTGATCCATCTCCTTAATCTGGAATCAGCGCCTGATCCAGTTCCGTGTCCCGTCTATCACAGCCCACTTGGCCTGCCATTCTTCCATTGTCAGTTTCCTGACAGTCTCCTCAATTAGAAAGTCAATGGGTGGAACCCCTACCATCACAATTGCCACCCTATAGCCACATATTGTTCTGAGCGCAATCTTCCTATGAACCCTTTCTAACAGCTTCCTGTTTTTTCTGTATCTCAAAGCCCTTTGCCAAATTGGAGCATCAAATTTGAGTACTGAGTATGCTGCATTCATGAGCACCTTCGTTTTGCTATATTTAGGCCCATTGGTGTTTGCCAAAACCAGTCCAATTGCTCTCACAGTTTTTTCAGCCTTAGCCACTGTCCTTTGCACATGTATTGTCATTTTCATATTTCTACCATATACGACACTAAAGTACTTCAGGCTCTCCTTTTCTTCAATATCAATGTCCTCCATCAATACTCTCAACCCGGTCAGAGATTTTGGGGCAGCAACCTCTGTTTTTTGAGGAGCAAGCCGCAACACCCACAATTCCAACCATTAACTGATAATGGCAATTGTCTCATTTAACGTTACCTTCAGTTCATCTCTGCTCTTCCCTATCACTATTGCTAGGTCATCAGCGTACCCGATTGTGTAGGCTTCTGCCTGTACTTTTAATCTTAGGACCTTGTCATATTACACATTCCATAAGAGTGGTCCTAGAACCGATCCCTGCGGAACTCCACACGACTTACTTCCAGCCTCATCATTTTCTTTCTTCACCCTCGTAGCTCTTAGGCATAACCTTCTTGCTTCTGCTACATTCTGTGTCCACCAATGCACGGAATTACGACTATCTCTGCCCTCTCTCCTTCTCTGAAAGGCCTCATCACACGCTTTGTTGATTGCAGAATCCCATACTTTGGGAGTCATATTTTTACTCCTACCTCTTCTGGTTATGGCTTCAAAACTTCCATTCGTTCCAGACTCACCCTCCATCCTCTAGTTTGTCGTATAGTCTTCTCTTTGAGGCTTATTCTACTTCCTTGCTATATGTTGAAGAATATTGATATGTGGTCACTAAGATTATCTACCTCGCTTACTCTCCAGTCTAGGGTGACGCCTAAGTACTTTGTTGTTTCGGAACATGTAATTCTTTGTCCCAGAGTAGACTGTGCAAGTACAGACCATCTGTCCGACATTTCCTTGTAAAGAGAATGAGATCTGTATTTCATGGGTTTACAGTTAGACCCATTCTCTCCCACCAGTATTCTAACCATTTAAGGGAGCTTTGAAGATGTCAGGTACAGTCCCTGGGAATTTACCTATTGCCAGGATGCATATGTCGTCCGCATAACCTTGGGTATAAACTCTCATTTAGTCCCACTAGCACATCATCCACGACCAGAGACCATAAGAGGGGTGAGAAACTCCCCCTTGGGGGTATCCATGCGTAACCTCATTCTAAATTCCCTACTGTTAATTTGTGAGATCGCCATTCTATTTTTGAGGTAAGTTTTGCTCCAGCGTGTGATAGTTTACTCTATCCCCGCTTGATTATAGCGTCTGTCATAAATTTGGAGGTAGTATTATTAAACGCCTCTTCACTGTTCACAAAAACTCCCATCACAAGTTCTTTCTGCTCCAGCACTTTTCCACTCTGGCTACCAGCTGGTGGAGTGTTGTTTCAACAGGCCTGCAATGTATGCATGTTGATTTTTTGGAAAGGCTTTATAGCCACTTCTCCATCAATTATTTATGTGTCTATCAGTCTCTTCAGCGTTTTGAGTAGGAAGGATGTTAAACTGATAGGTCTAAAGTCTTTTGGGTTGTTGTAGGTTCCTTTCCCTAGTTTACGGATGTAAACTACTTTCGTTAGTCTCCATGTGTCCTAGAGCAAGGGAAGTTCTGAATACTTTAATCTCCGCCTCTCTGAAGAAGAGCTGGGAATATTCCATCTGGTCCTGCACTTTTAAAAGAGTTTTTTATCGCCCATTTGACCATGTTACCAGTTACTATTTTCTTTGCTGTTTACCTTTGTTGCCGCATCCGAGATGTTTTCTTCCCGCAGTGAAACAGTTTCAGCAGATCCTGGGAAATGGGTTGTTATATTTTCTGTTGGGTATTTTCTACCGTTTCCGTCATTTTCCCTGATGGAAGCCTGAGGGGACCGAACCTTCCTACCGAGTCTCTGACAAGTACTTTTTGAAGTCTTGAGAGTTTGGAGATGGTCTTAATGCCATTGTAAATCAAGAAGTTTTAGGTGGAAACTTTTGGTACATATAATTATAAAATGTGCAATATATATTTTTTTTTTAAATAGGAGTTTTTGGCTTAGATTTTATTTTAGATAAAATTAGTTAGGCATACTGCATAAAAAAAATTATTAGATTGTAAGCGATTTTAAATTTTGCAAAACATTTAAGGTGACAAGCATTAACAACTTTGATTCCACTTCAAATTCCTGCGTATAGTTATTATTTGAACAATGATATGGTTTTAATTTTGTAGAATATGTTATTTTTACTTCGAAAATATTCTATATATTTAATACACAGTTGAAAGTCTGAGTTCTCAGTGACTACTGAACCAATCTTCAACATTTATGTCTCAAATTAAAGGGGATAATGCGTAGGTTTGCCGAATTTCCTTATAATTTACGTCTTTTCTAAGGGCTACGACCTACCGCCCTTCAAAAATCGGGTCAATACAATTCTTATTGAAGAATAAAATTTAGTTGTAATCATAAATTAATCGTCAGCTGTCTAATATTTTTCAGCTGTGAGAAATTTGTTATTATTTTAATAACCTCACTTTCAGTATGTAATAAAATAATTAATTTAGAAATTCCTGTTCATAAAAATACGATTCTGAACAAGGAGAAGTATATTTGTTAACTTTTATACCACAAGCTATTATTTATAAATGTATTTGAACATTATTTGTATGTTTTGGTGTATAAGTTTGAACTTTGTATATTTTAAATTACTGTATGTATGTACCTAAATAATCGAATAATGTGTTAATAGTCAGCCGTTTCCTATGATATGTCCATTATCAGCTGATTTCAAACTTGAAAAAATTAATCTGTATTTTTCTAACTTTGTGACCAAAGCCATTTATTTGTTGAAGTAAAAATAACATACACCATCTATACTAATAATAGGTGTTTTTTTTTTATATATATATATGTACGGGGGAAACCTCTGGAACTACTGAACCCATTGAAGTTTTTTAAAATAAAAAGCTACACTATTCCTGAGTAACATAGGCTAGAATTCATATTGATGAAAACATTTTTATTTAAATATTTAACAAATATTTGTCGGAACTTAACAAATTTACAGGATCAAGTTGGGCGTTAAACCCATAACGTCTAAACAGCTGTAATACAAATAAATAATCAACATTATGAAAAACAAAAAAAAGACAATTGAAAAATGAAACTTATATCATTAAAAACGTACTGTGCAAAGATGTGCACAAAACCATAAATTAAATTGCCGTTAAGGTAGATAAAATAAATTAAACATAATTTTAGGTTAGGCCTAGACTTTTGAACCAACATAATAATTATTTCTTGAATGTGTTTACATTCATTTCCATAGCAACTAATTGAATAAAATAACAGATAAAACTGTTGATTCGGATGTCCAGCTTAGTACAAAATAATATTTTAAGTTAGGCCTAGACTGAACCAACACATGTTTCAACACACACAAACCAATAATAAATTGCGTTTTGGAATTTAAAAAAAAGAAAACACTATGTTACATCCTAATTAAAATAAATAAGACATGGTATAATTTAATAGTAGGCCTATTTATTGATAATATGCGGTACCGGTAATTGATAGTAAATAACCAATATTAACAGCTGATTTCAAAATCTGAAACAACTATATTTTGTATTTCTATAACTTTTTGATTAAGTGTAGACCTGATTGTTCTTTGTAGACTGGTTCTTTTTACCTTTGAATTTCCTTAGAATTTATGTTTTTTCTAAGGGCTACTACCTACAGCTCTTCAAAGGTTGAATCAATACAATTATTATTATTGAAGAATAATAAAATTCAGTTGTAATTATACATTATTCGTCAGCTGTTTAATAATTTTCAGCTGTCAGAATTTTTTTATTATTTTTATAACCTCACTTTGAGTATGTAATTATTAATCTAGGAGTTCCTGTGAATAAACACACTATTCTGAACACGGAAAAGTATATTTGTTAACTTTTATACCACAAGGATTTATAACTGTATTTGAACATTATTTGTATGTTTTGGTGTATAAAAGTTTGACTTTGTATATTTTAATTTACTGTAGTATTTTCTCTTTTTTGTAACTAAATAATCGAATAATGTGTTAGTGTTCCTGTGAAGTGATCTCTGAAGGAAAGTGCTAATTGACTTTAAGTTTGAGTCAATTTCATTGGAACATGAAATAATACCCACAGTAGGGGACAGAAACTGTTTGTTCCGATCAATATCATTCTACGGCCAACAGAACGATCATAGGGAAATTTGTTTGCAAGTTGTACAGAAAATTTCTAATGAGTGGGAAACATTTTATTGTAGGTGATTAATCTTACTCTAGATCAGTGTTTGACGTTTAGCGGTATTAAACTTTGCTTTCTCGAGATGGCGAGTACGCTGGATATGTGGAACTACAATGTATTAGTGAACTACACCCTAACTATTTATTTCGAGTGCACAGGGAAGTTGCCGGAGAAACTGTGACTTACGAATTCGGTTCTGGTGAAGAAGTGTGCGACTTGATGTTTAGAGGCAATGTTGACTTGGGTCATTATAGCGTTATAAAACTTTCTCATAATCCCCATTGTGTGAGAAGTACAAAAAGAAAACGAAAATGTAAAAAGTCATTAAGTGGGCGTAAAAAGACAACCAGATCCAAAAAAACACTTAAAGAACCATCGAATTAAAAAAGTAAAGAGCAGCGATGGTGTTAAACGTGTTAAATGTTAGTCTCTCCCTACAAAAAACACAGACTCTTTTGAATTAGGGCCGTTAAATTGGATATGTCACTACTGCAAATCTATGAATTTCGAGTCAGAACAGACTAACAGGGACACAAATATATTCTCCTTATGTTGTCACAAGGGGAAGGTAAAATTAGCTCTTTATAACATTCTGAATTCATGGAAAATCTTATCAACGGGGCTACATCGACTATAAAAGAAACAAAAAAACCTTCAAAAAACTATATACAACTCCGCATTTGCAATGGTGAGTTCTGATTCTCACTTACAATGGTGGTCTATATAACTTCAAGATCCACGACTCTTTTTACCATCGGATCGGACCGTTAATACCCTCTAACAGTGAACCAAAGTATGCCTAACTTTATAAATACGACGTAAACACAGCTGTTACTCACAGAATGGGTCAAAGATCCAATGTGAAATGCGACCAACTGCTGATGCGTGAGTTAAGTAACTATCTTTATTCTATAAATCCCTTCATATCTTCATTTAGAACTATGGCAGATATGTGTTGTGAATCTGACTCTGAAATTCTTATGCATATAGTGGAAGACAAACTGTGTGACAGGAGACGCTACAATGATGCCGTTCAAACAGATGTGGCTGCTATTTTCCGGTCAGAAGATGGTGCTCCTCCTGGGGAGAGAAACTTGAAAGTGTATTCAAGATCTAATGGTGTCCGTAAATTTTCTGTAATTGAGCTCTTTTTAGAATCATTGGCCTATCCTATGTTGTTCCCATATGGTGACTTTGGATGGAAACCCCCAAAAAAACATGATCGTAGCAATGTAAATCAACGAAACAAAACTACATTACTGCAGTACGCATCCTATCGGCTTGCGATTCGTCCAAATTTCAGCTTATTGCATAGATCACAAAACTCTACCTGCATGGACAGTGGACATGTATTGTAGGATCGAGGGCACACGTTTAAACTATATTCGTTTCAATCAAAGTAACCTACGTGCTGACCTATATCTGAATATCGCTGACTTTGTTAAAAAAAGAAGTGGTCTCCAGAACAATGCCGTTGGAAAACAAATAATCTTGCCTTCATCATTTATTGGATCACCACGGAATATGCATCAAAACTATCTAAACGCTATGGCTATTGTCCACAAATTTGGAAAGCCATCATTATTTATAGCAATGACGTGTAATCCACGGTGACCTGAAATCGTAAAAAATCTTGCATCAGGAGAAGCTGCTCATTACAGACCAGATTTGGTTGTGCGTGTGTTTCACTGTAAACTAAAAGAACTTATTATGTTCCTCACAAAGAAACACGTATTTGGAAGAATAACAGCATTGATATATAGGCCCTACTACTGGATTTCAGAAACGTGGCTTACCCCATGCTCATACTTTATTGACACTTGACAATGACGATAAGATAAAAAATATTGCAGATATTGACAAATTTGTTTCTGCTGAAATTCCTGACCAAAATGAGCATCCAGCTCTTTACAGATTGGTGCAAAATCACATAGTACATGGGCCATGTGGCTCACTAAACCTAAACTCCCCATGCATGGTTGAGGGAAAGTGTTCAAAACAGTTCCCAAAAGCTTTAAACAACAACACTAGAGACAATGTAAATGGTTATCCTGAATATAAACGCCGCGATAACGGCATTACTGTCGATGTTCGTGGACATACTATAGACAATAGATATATAGTTCCATATAATCCATACCTTCTAATTAAGTTCAACTGTCATATGAACGTAGAAGTCTGCACAACTGTTAAAAGCATTAAATACATATACAAGTATGTGTACAAGGGATATGATTGTGCAACACTAAAATTCTCAAAACAAAACAGCAGTGTTCTGGTTTATGATGAGATTGATTCTTACCTTAACGGCCGTTATGTTGGTTCAACTGAAGCAGCTTGGCGTATATTTGAATACGAAATGCATTTTCAAACTCACTCAGTGATTCGTCTAGATTTACACTTACCTGACCAACAGACAGTAATTTTTAAAGAGGGACAAGAAGATGGTGTTATTGCTGATCCAAAGAAAACTAAATTACAATCCTTTTTGATCTCAATAAAACTGGTACAAATGCACGAAATCTCCTGTACATTGAAATTCCTCAAAACTATATTTGGGACATGAGAAATAAAACTTGGGAACGGAGGAAACAGGGAGCACAAAAACAATAACGAGGTTATACACTGTTTATCCAAAACAACCCGATCTATACCATCTTCGCCTTATTCTGCTGCATGCCCGTAGGCCAACATGTTTTGAGGACTTGCTCACATTCAACAGCTTAAGGTACAACTCTTTTGTAGAAGCTGCATATGCCAGAGGAATTGCAACCAACAATAACGAATGGCGTGAATCACTCAACGAAGCTAAGGAAACACAAATGCCATCCCAGTTACGTCAACTCTTTGGATTTATTTGTGGACTAAACATTCCAACAAATGTTGCAGAACTTTGGGATGAATTTAAAGATTACATGTGTGAAGATTTCAAACTACACCATGACATACAAAGTTCTATAAATTTATGTCTATTGGAAATAGAGAATATTCTAATCACCCACAATACGTCATGTAAAGAACTCGGCTTACCTATTCCTATTCAGTGTACTATTAAAAGCAACACATTCGATGCTAAAGAACAAGACAGTTTATTTAACGAAATGTACAATAAAGCAAACGATGAGCAAAGATTGGTTATTGTAACTGTTTTAGAAGCCATACTAAAAAAAAACCTCTTCTACTAACGTATTTTGTTTAACAGCGCATGCAGGATGTGGAAAAACATTTGTGCAAAAAGCTTTACTATGCAAACTACGATCAATGCAAATGCAGTGTATTCCATGGGCATTCAGTGGCATTGCAGGCAGCCTCCTAGATGGAGATCGCACTCTTCACAATATTTTTAAACTGCCAATACCCATCTTGGAGAACTCAACATCTGGTATCAAACCAAACACTCATGAGGCTAAAATAATTAAAGAATCTTAATTAATAATTATAGATGAAATATCTATGTGTCCTGTATATGTTTTAAACATTGTTGATAGATTACTTCGAGATCTTATGCGAAAAGAAAATAAGGAACTATTGTTTGGTGGAAAAGTTGTCTTATTGTGTGGAGACTTTCGCCAAACACTACCAATAGTGCCACACGCTGGTCCAGCCACGATAATTGAACAATGCGTTAAATCTTGCAAGTACTGGGGGTGCGTTAAAAACTGAGTTTTTCTAAAAACATGAGAGTATTGAATAGTGAAATAGAATTTTCAAAGTTCCTCAGAACAATCGGTGATGGTGAACTAAACATAGAATTTGATTTGGGAGAGGATATAATGAAAATACCCACCCAGTTAATTAGTTCTGGCTCAGTAATTGAACATATTTATGAAGATCTTAATAAATTAATCGCAACGTCAGACATTACTGAGAGAGCTATACTAGCACCAAGGAATGAAGACTGTTTATTAATTAATGATTTAATTTTAAAAAAGTTATCTGGTGAAGAAATAGACTACTTTAGTTTTGACAAGGTGATAACAGATGATGACATGGCTCACACTACATTCCCAACTGAATTTCTCAACAGTTTGAATGTAAGTGGCTTACCACCTCACAAACTGACTTTGAACAAAAATACTATAGTAATGCTATTCAGAAATCTAAACACCTCTAAAGCAATAATTAACGGAACAAGAATGCTAGTGAAAAACCTGTACAACAACTCAATAGATTGTGAAATTCTGACGGGAACTTCGATTGGGCAAAGGATTCTTATCCCAAGAATTCATCTAACAACTTCTGGAACTTTATAGCCATTCAAACTTGAAAGAACTCAGTTTCCCGTAATCCTTGCGTTTGCAATGACAATAAATAAGGCCCAAGGGCAATCAATCGTTAGAATCGGTGTATACCTACCAAAACCCGTTTTTTTCCCATGGTCAGCTCTACGTTGCAGCCCGTAGAGCAAGATCATTCAATGGTTTACGTTTCTACATACGGGATACAAAGGATCAAGGGCACCTAAGGAATGATCAAAATGTCTATACAAAAAATATAGTATACAAAGAACTTTTGTAAAATTGAAATGAAGCGTAATTTGTTTAATCTATTTTAATCTTAAAATACAAAAATATAATTAAGAGACTGATATTTTCAATAATCTGGTAGATTTATGCATTCATTTGTTATAATGTAAAAATTACTAAGAAATTTTTAAATTTTTTTACTTTATGAAAAATAAAATAATACTTTTTTCGATATTTTTGTTGTTTTTATTACAGGACCAATCACAAACAACGAATGTATGAATGTACATGAACAATTAACATCTGCTATTCATAAGTAGCTTATTAGGTTATCAGCATTGAGCAGTTCGTACAATATTTATCGAATGAAACTGGTATTAATATGAAACTTTCATTTGGTTTAACTAATATATCTGTTTGGTTAACATCAATATTTATACAAGCCAACTATCAGTTGTATTTTATGTACAAAAATAAAGCAGCTCCTAAATAAAATACAAAGATAAACAGTATATGTTAATTATGTCTTTTATTGCTGAAATTATTCCCGTAGCGGAGCACGGGCGGTTAACTAGTATGATATTAAATGGATCTTCTTTTGCCAGGAAACTTTAGAATCCCGCCTTGACCGGAATGTCTGATCTTTATTTCGTTCACTAAACCAGAGCTTGAATTAAAAACAAACTGGCACAATCTTTTTAAGCTCATTGTTTCAAAGAACTAAATTGTCTATTTTGCTTAGGTCAGTTTTTCACCAGCGAACAAAAATTGCAGAATGTCATAACATGAATGATTATGGTTTGCAAGAGTATTCTAATTTATATGAAATAATAAACAACAACAAATCAAACTTTAACATTATAATATTCAATCTTACCACTTATTATATAAATGTAAGTTTGACCTTCTAAGCTTCAGATTCTGTAAAAGGCTTAGTCGTCAAAAGCGATGTTGAGAAATTATGATTGTATTACTTATCCAGCAATCAAAAGTTTGGGTCGATTAAACAGCAAGAGGTACTTGAGACCCTTAGGTTAACTAAAATCCATAAATTGCTAAATTGTAATAGTTACAATTCTTGATTCTAACAAAGATCTCATTAATAGTTTGGCCAAGAAAACATATTTTCCTAATTAATTTTAAATTATTTATTGAATACAGTATAACTAATTTTAAGACATTTTATAGGTTCACAATATTATGAAAGTAATGTTTAGTTTAAAGGTTATTGTTTGTGTTGTTCAAAAAAAGCATTATAGTTTGATAAACATTAAAAAACTGACTGTTGAACAGTTAAAGAAAAAACATATTAGAGTTTGAAAATACCGACATTTCTAGTAAATTTAAATTATTTAAAAAAAATAACCAAACATCAAGTTTTAAAACATACTTTTTATCATGTTAGTCTTATTACTCAGAAATATTTTACTTTTATACTTTTTATCCTTGGTTAAAACTTTGTTTTTGATTGATGGTTTATATTCAGGCCTACAGAACAATATCTCCATGCTTGTACGCTTTAGCTGAAAACAATAGCGTACTGGTATATGAAAAGTTGCATGATTGGAATAATACTATGTGCTGTTCTGTCGATTGTTTCTATTTTTGGATTAAACTTTCATCTCTCATCAAGCCTTTGTAGAAGTTATACATATTTCATACGTATACATATTAGAAGCTTTGCAGTGATAATTTTTTTTAAACCATTGCCTTTCCTCATCAAGTTTTCCTCATTGCTTTTGTTTTCAGTTGTTTAATTATTCCACTACAACTAACAAAAATTTAAAAATAACCATAAATTACATATTTTTTTTATTATAAATTTATGTTCTAATATTTCCATAACATCTGATTTCAAACTTTGAAGCAATTATTTGTATTTCTAACATTTATTTTAGGCTTTATTAAAGTGTAGACCTGAGCCTTGCTGGTTCTTTTAACCTTTATTATAACTGCTGCTATAAAATATAGGAAATAATTTGATTTGATCATTTAAATTATTTACCATCTTAGCTTTGGGGTTATTACTAATCCTACACCTTTATTATAAAGAAAACATAACATTATTATGTGTATAGAAGGTTCCAACGGGGTTGGCATGCGGAGCACGCAGGGGTTCCCCCTAGTAATTTATGTATTCCAAACAAAACTACATGTAATCAACATATATTAAATAACCTGTTTATGACCCTCTAAATTACTTGCTAAACTTTTATTTTACTGAAATAAAAACTCTTGGGTACTACATCAAAAAATGAGATTTCCCCCCAAATTTTGCCGCCCCTTATATTTGCCGCTCTAGGCATACGCCTAGTCCCCTGTTTGAAACTGCACTGGAAGAAATTAGGATGGAACTTTATTGACTGTTGAAAATTGGCTCATAGTTGTAACTGGCTGTGAGATGAAAATTAGCTTTACTTTTGAGCCAGATCTATGGGTGCGTTCACAAAGAAAGCTGGTTGCAAGTTACTTGTTGTTGCAAGAGGCTTTGTTGCTGTTCGCCTTGGCTGAGGATGAAATTCATAAGAAGACGTGGGTACACGCTATAAATAAGAAAAGAGAACAGTATGGGGAATATCACACCCTGATAACGCATCTCCGAATGGATGAAAAAAGGTTTTACATTTACTTTCCTATGACACCAACCTGCTTTGATGAACTACTTGGTTAATCAGCGATGATATTGAGAAGAAAAACAATTTTAAATTTTACATTCAAACTGATTTTAGAACTTGACTTAGATAACAGAGATTTGATATTACACTTTTAAGTTGAAATACAAGTATATGTTATTGTGTTTTCATATTTCCAGTTATTGCAGTTTGGACAGATAATCTTTAAAAACAGTTTCTTTTAGTTTTACAAATTTATTTAGTTTTATTGTAATTAACTTTAATTGAGTTCAAGATGACAAGTTCAAACAATAAACTTGACCACATAGTACCTCTAACAGTACATCTAGTGATCTAACATTGCAAATTGGATGTTGTAAAATATTTGCTTTGTTGCCTTAATACATATTCTATAAACGATTCTTACAATCTATTATCATTTAAACTACTTATTCTATCTTTATTTTTCTGGAAGTCATCCAAGGCGTTGTGTACCATCTTCAGTACACGAGATGTTCTTCGTGTACCCCTGTAGCAATGTTGCAGTCGTCACCGAGTCGGATTCCAGAATTCTACTGGGTAGAGAGCTAGTATCAGTCAAGTGGTAAGGATTGTTTATATGTTACTGTAAATGAGTTGCTACAATGACACTCCAAATTACGAGAGTAATATTCAACATAATACGAGTATATTAAATTAGATGAAAATCGTGTAACAAATGTATTATTAAGGTGTACGAGTAAACAAATTTACTGTATAATTTGAGATTAAAAGTGGACAAAGGTTATTTTTTACAGTAGATAATTTGCTCGCTTTATACTCTAATTTAATATTACATTTTCTAAATGAATGCCAAATTCAACACAATATTTAAAACAAATTTAAACTATAAAACATCTGACTGATTTTGCAAGCAGACCAACTTAACATATTATCAGACAATAATAAAGCTTATAATTTATATTTGATTATCCAATTCACCAGTACTATATTGGTAATTCTTTTTAATAAGTCTTATTTTAGGCATTTGGTTCCATGTAGTGGTAGTGGTAATTCATCCTCTATCATCATACAGAGATTATCATAATCTTAATACTCTATTATATAACGAATTGTTTTAATAAACCCTGAAAATTAGCAAAAATAAGAAAAATATTGTACAAAGTAAACCACTATCAATACAAGTTTGTAAATGACAAATTTGTATAAATTAACTTGTAAAAATGTAGACTCCCTCTTAATAGAGAAAGAGTTTGAAATAATTTTTTTAAATCCGTGTACTGATAAAATCAAGACATCTATGTCAAAGACATTTTATGTATTGTAATGTTTTTGAGTACCTTATAAGTTTGTTCATTTAAAGTGCTGCCTTAAAGTAGAAAAGCCCAAAAATACCGTTAACGGTATGATGTAATCTTTTAACCTTTTTGGAAAATTTCCCAAAACAATTTTATCTTACTATGCGTTTTAGTACTGACTTGATGAAGCAAGAAATTTTCAAGTACCATATGACGTAATTTTTGTCCCTTTTTCAAATTATGATTCTGTCATTCGTCTAAAGCCCACAAACATTTTGTCTTACTGAACGGTTTTGAGTTCAGTGGGCAACCGCAGTAAAAATGTCGTTAACGGAAACCATGTACCTTATGACGTAATTTTTGGCCCTTTTTCTAAATTTAAAAAATCTGTAGCGTCGTTAAGCCCCCTGTCTGACAAGTAAGATAAAGCTTTTTTTTCACAACCCCACCCAAGTAGTTCATGTGGGGTATCTAAAATTTTGTACCTTATGACGTGGGTTTTCGAGCCTTTTCTCCCTGTCCATTACGGATCAAATTATAACTTGGCATGTGACGTACTCCAAAGAACTAGGTAGAAATAAGTACAGAGACGTTTTGGTTAAATAAGTCACAAAATGGTTAAATATATACTGAAAATCTCTAAAAAAATCATTTTCTACAAAAATTATTTTGCCAAATTTTTAAATACATCTAAATCTGATACAATTAATTTTTACTCAATTTTACAGTTAAAAAAGTTATAAATCTTTTACAATGAAAGTTTACATCCGCTTAAGGAGGGCGGTGCTAGTCATTAAATCTCATGTTCTCTTAACCTTTAATCTATGTATTTTATTTTAATTATTATTGAATCTGAAATTACTTCTAATTACTAGTACATAATAAAATTGTTACTTTAAACTCTGATACCTCTTTTTCAATTAATTATTATTTTAATTAATCATTATTGTACTAACAAAAGTTATTATATTATTAATTTATAGATTTATTTGAATGATATTAAGTTGGACCGGTGACTGATTTCGATTACTTATGAAGTGTTTTAGAACCCTCTTTTCAGTAAATCCTAATAAACCAGTCCCAACACAATTTTTTATTAATAAATGATTATTTATTTTACCTTTGATTTATTTTATTGTTACTTATGATATAATGCTCTGGATATGATTTCGTTCGCTTTCTTTCCAACCTCGAGATATGTCTTAACAATCAAGTGAAATATTAATGCTACCGTACTTACATAATTTTGGTTCTCGTCCACTCTCATACATTTTGCACTTTAATTTTGATGATTTTATACACTCCACTTATTTAATTTTATTTTAACACTGCACTTGCACTCTATGATGATTTTGATTTATTAATATGATGATTTTTATAGTTAAAATAATGATTTTAATTCTCTGATTATTTAATGATAGATTCTGATTGAAAATGTTAAAAATATTAAACTAGGGCATTCTAAAAGTTGAGGTCTTGATGTTACTCCCTCGACAGTTTTTTGATGACAGAGAAATATGATTTTAGTGGCTCCAAAAAACCATCGTAGTAAAGATCGTATCATAAAGCCTGGGCTTTCCTCTTCTGCTCTCATGGTCATCTGTTTTTTCAGAAGACGTGCCAAACTTGCAAGGGAAAGAGATCATAGAAGAATTGGGTAAAGTTGGTATTTTGTCTTAATATAATGTAATATTGAGAAATATATTAGAGTGCACCGTTATGGGCTTATCCGAGATATCCAGCACAATTAGAAACAACAACATAGCTGACTTCCTGACTGATGTTTGATTTCGGTGTTTTTTAAAATGTAATGGTCGATTCTTCATTAAATATGTCATTCCACAGTGTTTCAGTGAATAAATAATGTTTTCCTAATATTTCTAGTGTGGTTTATTATATAAGTTTAAATAGAAAAGGGATTGTATTTTTAATGTAATATTTATTTTGGTTACTGTGTAAAATTATAAATTATAAGATAATTATAAAATTATCTTATTTAATTTTGATAATTTTTTAGTCCTAGCCTATGCATTTCAAATATTATTTTCTAATTAATACAACTTAATTTAGGATATCTGGTAATTACATAGCTATCCACGATTATTCTGTTAATGATTTCTATATTAAAAAAATCTAGCGAGTTACTTGGTGATACAGTAGTTAGTTAATTAATTTGGTTCTAGTCTAGGCTTAATTATATTTTAGCTTCAATGGACTATAGCTTACATCCAATTACATGATGAGATATTTATTTCATAGTGTTTGTACTATTGCAGCAGAGTAACTGTTTTTTCTATCTCTATTATAAAAGTTTTTGGAAACTAATTTAGATTAGAAGTAAAAGTCAATGCCATTTTATTTTTTTAAAGAAAGTACTTTTTTACTGACAATAGGGCTGTTTATCTATTATGGATTAAACCTACCGGGCAGATCTAAGATTAAATAAAGTTGAACCTCGTGTCTGTTGTATATTTTAAAATTTAATTTCGGTTTAACGTAGGTATTGTCAAAATTTATTGATAGTTCATAGAAATTTAACCTGAGTTTAAATTAGGATTGATAAAATTATCTTATATAAATGCTTAACCTATAAATCTTAATTCATGCATAAAAATAGTTTAGCACTTAAAAAAAGTTGTACAATAGCTTTTGTTTATGGTATACCATTGATTTTATATAAAATGTATCTAACCACTTTGGTGTTGTTTGACACATCGTAATATTACAAATAGTATTCATATAAAATTATCCGTGCCTGTCATCAGATGAAGTTTTTAAATATTATCACCCTTTGTGGCACGCGAAGTATTTTCTTATCAATTTTGTATATTGTATGCATTTAGCCTTAAGCGATAATGAAAGAATTCTCTCTCATGGAATGTGCTTTGTTTGCAGGTGTGTAAGGGATACATTTTGTGGAATGTGACTACATATATCTTACAAACTATAATTGTATGCAATTTTGTGACTTTTCCTTTTAGCAATCCTATTGTTATAATAAAAAAACTTCAAATTTTAATTTTTTGGTTGACGTATTATAGCAGATTTTATTTGTAATATGTAATTTGAATTAAATTATTTTCCACAGTTTATCTTGAAAAGGTTTGCAATGTGACCTTTTATTTTACACAGACTAAGCTAGATAAAATGTTATAAAACTAAAGAATTGGTGGATTTAAAGACACAAGGCTGTAAAACTAAGACTATATTTTTTATTTGAAGTTGGTTTATTGCAAAGCATGTTGTATTGCACATGTTAACAATAATATTTAGAAATTATAAATGAATAGATTTTACTCTCCAAATTAACTATGTATTAACATTCATCGTAAAATGAAATATGTTTGTGGTGTTGCCAAGTTACGACATTCACAAAACTCAACTGATCCCTAGACGGAACTTTGTCTAACTTTTATAGCCATATATCTTGTGTTCAGATTCCAGCAGTCTTCTATGTTCTCGTTCAAATGACAAAGTTTATGTCTCCATTTCGGTTTTATCTTCATTTGATTAGAAATAAGAATTTTGTTATTACAACGTAATAAAACTTTATTGTGTCATTAAAACATAGGCTGTTACATTTTGACTATAAAATTGTTAATAATTATTGTATTTATTGTGCACATCAAATTACATTGAAAGTTTAATAACTAGATACTGCCGGGATTTTCAGTAATTCATTTTATGGGATTAGAAAATTGGAGAAGATGCTCGTTTCAATTAATTACTCAAGTAGTAAGGCGTACCTATACGGAAATAGTTAAATAAAACATTCTTAACCACAAAACTAAAGCTAAAATCTTATTGTTTTATGTTATTGTTTCGCCAAATGTCTGTTTCTGTTGTTACTAAAACAGCTCTCATTGAAAAAAAAAAAAAAATACGTCTGTGGCCTTTGTATTCCTCTTCATAGTTAGGTTCATATATTATCATAGTACTAGCTGAATACCCTTGCTTCGCTACAGGAAATTTTTTGTTGCATCACGATGTTACATAATTATAATATTTTTCTCTCATTTCCTTTTATTTCACAAAAGTGAATTATTATTACATGTATTTTCATTTAGTTTGGTATTAATTGTTCATTGACTGCCCGTCAATCGTCTTCGTCTCGCTATGTGGGCTGAGTAAATCATTAAAAAATAAAGAATTCAGAGTGAATGTCTTCTTTTTCAACCGTTAAATCTACAGACTGGTAAATCAAAGTCTTAGCTGGATGTTGCAGATCGCCCAGATACGTCTTTAATATGCGAATACATAGATGGGAATAGTTTTGATCAGCTTAAATCTTTAAATATTTTCTTAAAATGAATAAGTGCCAAATTTCAGCTCTCTAGTTCTAAAAGAAATAATACCAATTAATATTTATTGTTTTTAGGGGTTGTTATCACATTTTCACCACTTAGCAGCACGTAACAAAATGTAACACTGGTTTACTTTTTATATTTGTTTTTTAATAAATAAATGTAAATAATTTCAGCTTTTCAGCTAAGGAAACTATAACAAATAATATTTATTCTTTTAGGGGTTGTTTCAACCCTTAAAGGTCAAA
>JAGFPH010005896.1:66298-76925 GCA_018207615.1 Philaenus spumarius
AATAATATTTATTCTTTTAGGGGTTGTTTCAACCCTTAAAGGTCAAACATTTTAAAATTCTTTCTTAATGGTCCTGTAGTACCTATGAGCAATGTGTGTACTAAATTCCACCTTCCTAGGTGGTATTCAATTTTATTTATAGTTTCTGGGGTTGTTACTACATTTTCACCCTTGGCAGAACATGACAAAATGTAAAAAAGGTTTATTAGCAAATTTCCATAGGAAAAATGAGCTATACAGTGGCCCTTATGGTAAGACCCAAGGTCGGGAGTAGCAAATGAGCACCGATCATGGTCCCCAGAACCCGTTTTGGGGTGTCATTAAAATTCATATTATATTTATATATATGTATATATGTGTTCGCACTCTAGCGGCCGCATTTTAAGTAAGATTTGGTCCAAATTTGGTACAAGTGTTGGTTGTCTATGTCGCTCGGACGAGTTCGTTAGCCAAAAAAATCCAACAACCGGAAGTACGTTTTTTGACCGGAAGTAACAATTTTTGGAGATTTTTACTACGAGAATGAAATGTTTTTAGAATTTTTTCTATTCGTTTTTTTACGCGACCTTAACCTCCCTTGGTTCCCCCAAAATCGACCAAAACGTAAAATACCATAAAGTACCCGGTTCGAAGCCAAGTGGTGCAAACTCGTGAGGCCACTAGGAGGAAACAAATTCTACTAATATATTGCGTACACACAGACAGCTGTTCAACACCTTCGTGAGTAGACCTATTTCCCAAATTGTTGGTTGAAACCCTAAAACATAGGCGTATAAACTTAATTTTGGAAATTTGCTCAACTCACGTCAGCGGTTCAGCTGCGTGGTCGAATTATTTTTTTATGTGTTGTTTTAACCCTTAAAGGCTAAATATTTAAAAATCTTTTCTTAGAGCGCCTCTAGCGCCAATGAACATACGTGTACCAAATTTCAAGTTCCTAGGCGGTATTCAATTATTATTAGCGAATTTCCATAGGAAAAATGAGCTATGCAGTGGCCCTTATGGTAAGAACCAAGGTCGGGAGTAGCAAATGAGCACCGATCATGGTCTCCAGAACACGTTTTGGGGTGTAATTAAAAATCATATATAATATATATGTGTTCGCACTCTAGTGGCCGCATTTTAAGTCCGATTTGGTTCAAAATTTGGTTCACATATTGGTTGTCTACGCCGCTCGGACGAGTTCGTTAGCCAAAAAAATCCAACTTCAGGAAACACGTTTTTTGACCGGAAGTAGCTATTTTTTGAGATTTTCCTACGAGAATGAATTTGTTTTTTAGTTTTTTCTACAAATGCACGCAATGCATTTTGTATTGAAGATACTTCCAATATAGGGGTTGGCGTGCAAAGCACGCAATGCTTTGTATATTGAAGATACTCCCAATAATCGGAATGGCGTGCGAACCATTTTGCAGCTATTCAGTACCGTCGTGAATAGACCTATTTCCCAAATTATTGGTTGAAACCCTAAAACATAGGCCTATAAACTTAATTTTGGCAATTTGTTCAACTCACGTCAGCGGTTCAGCTGCGTGGTCGAATTATTTATAGTTTTAGAGGTTGATACTACATTTTCTTTCCTTAGCAGAATGTGAGAAAGTGTAAAACTGGTTTATTTTTTATATGTATCTTGTAAGAAATAAATTTACAAAATGTCAGCTTCTCAATATTTAAGGAAGGTATACAAATGAATATTGTTTTTAGGGGTTGTTATCACATTTTCACCCCTATAAGCACGTAACGAAATTTTAAACTGGTTTACTTTTTATATGTACCTTGTAAAAAATAAATGTACAAAATTTCAGCTTTCTAGCTTTAAGGAAAGTATATCAAACAATATTTATTGTTTTAGTGGTTGTTTCAACACTTAAAGGCCATATATTTTAAATTCCTTTTTTAGTGCGCTTCTAAAGCGTATGAGCAATAAGTGTAGGCTACCAAATTTCACGTTCCTAGGAAGTATGGTTTTTGAGATCTATAACAAGCAATATTTATTTTTTTAGGGATTGTTTTAACCCTTAAAGGACAAATATTTGAAAATTCTTCCTTAGTGCGCCTCTAGAGCTTATTAGCAATACGTGTACCAAAATTTAAGTTCCTAGGCTTTTAGGTTTTTGAGATCTATAACAAACAAAATTTATTGTTTTAGGGGTTGTTTCAACCCTTAAGGTCAAATATTTTAAATTCCTATCTTAGTGCGTCTCTAGAGCCTATGAACAATACGTGTACCGAATTTCACGTTCCTAGTTGGTATGGTTTTTGAGATACTGTGATGAGCGAGTGAGTCAGTCAGTGGTATTTCAGCTTTATATACTGTATATAGATATAAGACCTCTCTATGTCTTATTAATCCTTTTAGTAGCAGGATCATGTTTCATAATACTTATACTTTTATGCATTTATAATTCTTTTCATAGCTGAATCATATAATAAAGTACCTTTGTGACTTATTATACACTTCCATGACTTTATAATCCTTTTCGTAGCTGGATCATATATCATATCATCTTTATGACTTCATCATATTTTTTTTAAGAGTTAATAAGTCACATTCCTATACCTTTATGACTTTATACAAATTAAAATCCTTTAGTAGCAGCATCATTTATATTTTTACCTTTTTGGATGTATAATACCTTTTGAGTGGGATCATGTATCATATTATCTATATTAATGTAGTATATTACAATACATGTAAGCATTATTACATTGTATTATTGAAATTACAAACGAAATTTGTGACGTGTATTTCGCGGCAGCGTTGCCACGCAATAACAGTCACCGTACGTTTTTCCGGAATCGACTCTATACTAGTCGGAATGGGATACGTTCCAGGGGTCCGGCAAACTCGAATTTACGGGAAAGGTTTTTGGTTCAGTTATATTGGGCATTCATGAGCGAACCAGAAGGTTGACACTCCACCCTTAATAAATCATCACCGCCAAAAGCTCCTTTCCGAGATGGGTGCGTGATGGTTACAGCTACTCTTACTGTTCCGCGACCTATCGTTACTACCACGCCGGCGTTCGCTGTGCGAACCGTCCGAACCACCGAACTTGCGATGCCTACTTCTTAACCCGTTTCGTTAGGAAAGAGGTAGCTGAATATTCTCCAGCAAGGATCGGATTGGCTGAATATTCTCCAGCAAGGAAAGGAGTTTCGTAAAAAATTGCATTAAAATATGTCTAAAACCGAAATTTTAAGTATATTTTGAAAGCAGATGTATAAAATCCATTGCTTTACTCTAATAAATATCTCACAATAGGTTTAAGACTACATTTTTATTTTCGAAGAAGTTTGAGTTAATGTACTAGTAGCATTGTCATTTTCTGATTTATGTTTTCTTTGTATTGCAGATACAATAATTATCAAATAAATTTAGTGAATTACCAAACATTGTTTTATTGCTTGTTGTGACGTAATACTATGCAATTACTAGAAATTCTCTAAAAATAAGGTAAACGTGTTGAGAGTTGGACGTTTAAATATTTCCTACACTGATGAAAGCATTCAAAAAGTTATAACATACCTAGTTAATCTAATCGAGATAAAACAGAAGGCTCAAATTTTCGGTGTTACACTCTACTAGAATCAGAAGTTAAAATCAGAAGATATAATTAAGGTAATTAATATTATTTTGTAATGTAAATTATAATTTTATAATATTTAATGCAGACAATAATTTTAACAAACTTGAGACACAAATCGTTGTAATTTTCCTAGTTTTAAAAATACTTCGAAAAATAGTTGGGTTAGGTTAATTACAAAAAGTTATAATAATAGTTGACAGTCACTACTCGTGAACATGTAGTGTCAGAATGTGTTTATGCAGAAATTTATTCTGATATTGGATGCATTTAAGTAAAATTAGGTAAGTATACTTCATTTCAATTGACCTTGATTAAATTTAATATTATTATTTCAATATTTTACAAATATAAATCTATTTGATTTTATAAAATATACCTAGTTATCGAATGTTATTAGTAAAACTGATTTCCTTTTGAACTTGAAAATTAATTGTTGGTGCAGAATCTTCTTGAAATTCGCTTTTAATAAGTTTTGATAAAAGTATTTAAACAAATGCAATGTGGTTTATACGACACGAAATAAGTGCAAACGTCTTTGGCAATACTATAAATATATAACATTATTATACTATAAATAATATTCGGGTATGAAATTATATATAAAACTAGCTGAATACCCGTGCTTCGCTACAGGGAATTTGTTTGTTGCATCACCATGATTTATAATTAATTGTCATAGTATTCTCTCATTTTCTTTCATCTATTATTATTAAAGTGAATTATAACATTTATATTCAATTACTTTGGTATTTATTGTTCACTGGTTGCCCGTCAATTGTCTTCATCATGGTATGTGTGCTAAATAAATAAAATAAATACAAAATTCAGAGTGAAGAGCCTCTTTTTTTCAATCGCTAATCTACAGACTGGTAAATCACAGTCTTAGCTTGATATTTGCAGCGTCTTTAATTGCGAATGCATAGATCGGGTTAGTTTTGATTAGGTTACGTCTTAAATATTTTCTTAAAGTTAATAAGTCCCAAATTTCAGCTCTCTAGCGTTAAGGAAATAATACAAATTAGTATTGATTGTTTTTATGGTTTGTTATTACATTTTCAACCCTTAGCAGCACGTAACGAAATGTAAAACTGGTTTACTTTTTATGTGTATCGTGTAAGAAATAAATGTACAAAGTTTCAGCTCTCTAGTTTAAAGGAATATATGAATATTAATAATTATTGTTTTTAAGGGTTGTTAACACATTTTCACTCCTAGCAGCAAGTAACAAAATGTAAAACTCATTTACTTTTCATATGTGTTTTGTAAGAAATATATGTAAAAAATTTCAGCTTAAAGGAAAGCAAACAAACAACAAATATTGTTTTAGGGGTATATGTTCCAACCCTTAAAGGAAAAATATTTTAAAATCATATCTTAGAGCGCCTATGAGCAATATGTGAACCAAATATTTCACGTTCCTTAACGGTATTAAAATAATATTTATAGTTATAGGGGTTGTTACTAATTGTTCACCACTTAGAAGAACGTGATAAAATGGTAAAACTGCTTTATTTTTTATATGTATCATCTAAGAAATAAATGTACAAAAGTTCAGCATTCTTGCTTTAAGGAAAGTAAAACAAACAATGTTTATTGTTTTATGGGTTGTTTCAACCCTTACAGGTTAAATATTTTAAAATCCTTTCTTAGTGTGCCTCTAGCCCCTGTGGAAAATACATGTACCAAATTTCACATTCCTAGGAGGTAAGTTTTTTGAGATATTTAACAAAGAGTATTTATTGTTTTAGGGGTTGTTTCAACCCTTAAAGGCCAAATATTTTAAGATCCGTTCTCAGTGTGCCTCTGGTGCCTATGAGCAATATGTGTGATAAATTTCAAGTTCCTATTGGTATGGTTTTTGAGAAACTGTGATCAGTCAAAACTACACCTAAACCCCCAAAACTAAACCTAAAAAATTGAATATCAAAATCAAATTTCTTTAGTTTTCCTATTTCCACCACAAAGTATACACATGCCAAATTTCATCTCTCTAGTTTCATGAGAAGTGGAAGAATTAGTGATGATAAGTGAGTGAGTGAGGGCTTTGCCTTTTATATATATAGATAAAGGCCAAATATTTTAAAATGCTTTCTTAGTGCGCCTCTAGTGCCTATTAGCAATATGTGTACCAAATTTGAAGTTCCTAGGTGGTAAGGTTTTGAAATATATAACAAACAATATTTATTGTTTTAGGGGTTGTTTCAACCCTTGCAGGCCAAATATTTTAAAATCATTTCCCCTGTGGCAAATACATGTACCAAATTTCACATTCCTAGGACGTAAGGTTTTTGAGATATATAATAAACAATATTTTTTGTTTTAGGGGTAGTTTCAACCCTAACAGGCCAAATATTTTAAAATCCGTTTTTAGTGTGCCTCTAGTGCCTATGAGCAGTATGTGTACCAAATTTCAAGTTCCTAGGTGGTATGGTTTTCGAGATATATAACAAAGAATATTTATTGTTTTAGTGCAATATTGTTTATGAGCAATATGTGTACCAAATTTCAAGTTCCTAGGTGTATGGTTTTCGAGATATATAACAAAGAATATTTATTGTTTTAGGGATTTTTTCAACCCTTGCAGGCCAAATATTTTAAAATCATTTCCTAGTTCGCCTCTTGCCAATATGAGTACCAAATTTCAAGTTCGTATGTGGTATGGTTTTTGAGAAACTGTGATCAGTCAAAACTACCCCTAAACCACCAAAACTACCCCTAAAAATTTGAATATCAAAATGAAATTTCCTTTGTTTTTCTATTACGATCACAAAGTATACACATGCCAAATTTCATATCTCTAGTTTCATGGGAAGTGGGAGAATTAGTGATGATGAGTGAGTGAGTGAGTGAGGGCTTTGCCTTTTATATGTATAGATTAACATATAAAATTGAAAAAATATTGCTATAAAATGTTTTATGTTTGAAACATTTAAATCATTTTACATGTTATATATTATTTACATTATTAGTCCTGATTATTGCTTTTTAATAGGAACATAATTAATTATTCACTAACATTAATATTGTCATTAGTATCATCGAACTCCAGAAACAAATTGGCTTATAGTAACTGAAGGAGGAAATTAATATTCTTATTAAAATTTTTCCAAAAATCTTGTAAAAAAGATGGTTAGCCTTCAAAAACTGTAATACTTTCTATGTTTGATGAATGGATTGCAAAATAAATTACCAAATTGATGTTATGATGTAAGGAGAGATTGCTCATAACATTCGTGACTAATAGCTTATGTAGTCGACAAATTAATTACTTTCAGATGATTACTTTTTTAAGAAAAATATTGCGAGTATTATTTGAAAAAGTTCATACAAAAGTAAACTTGTACATATTTATTAAATAATGGATTGTTTATTCTCTATTCTTACATAATTTAAAGGCCTGAATTTTTGTATGTTTCAAAATAACAATATTGGATCACAATTAATTAAACATTGTTTTAGTTTACTAGCTATTCTGAGTTTTAAATTTAGGCAATGGATGAATGTGAATTTGTTAGGCTTCGCAAACTATAAGTGAAAACGTTTTGTATTTCGAAAATAATTAGAATTGTATTAAAAAGTACACTTAATATACATTATTTTGATAAATATCTTGTTATTATTATTACAAATTTCAAGCCTACAACAATTACATTGATTTTCACAAACAACATTTCCCATTAGTTTTTTTTTTCAAATATCTTAAAATCAGTATGTGTAATGGCATCGCCATCTTGTTTACGAAAAGGATTTGCAGTAACAAACAAATTTATTTCCAATTGATTCAGTTGCATAGTTTAACAATTTTCCCCTGTCAAATATGTTATACTTATGACGTTATTTATACTATTTTGATGAAACTACGTGTTAATATAATAATATGCAATATGGCTACACGGTGAATCATATCCAGATAATCATAAATTTGTATATCTGTTCATATTTTCACTATAGTCATTTTGCATTTATAGACAAATTGCTTGAAGTTGTAGTAACTATTTACTTCGAGCACTTGTAAACATTGAAACATTGTGACAACAGAGCAGCTAAACAAATACCTCATGCAGTCAACGTGTTTGTCTCAACTCAAAGGTCGCCACTCTTAATTAATTTGTTCAGTCGACATGTTTATACATTGTCGTTTAAATTTTGGGCTACTACATTTTTAAACAATTTAACTAGATTTTTTAAATCGAATAGATCTTTTTCAAATAGATTTTGTGTTCATTCTTTACAACATTGATTACAATAATATGCAATTTTTACTTCTGAAATACTTTCGTAAAAGACTCAGAATTTCTTTTAGTATTTTTGTGTTAAAATATAAAAACATTTTTATATGTTGTGCGTCATGGAAGTAATTAATATATTCTGCTGAAACCTAATAATTGTTAGGTAATAATTTGTTTGTTACAACAGTATTGTATTCGAACAGTATTTAAGATAATCGTATGCCATTGCAAAAAACAAATATTTACAGAAAGAACACAAACTGTCTGTCATGTAAAAAACTTACAATTTTAAAATAATAAAAATAATTCGACCACGCAGCTGGACCACTGACGTGAGTTGAGCAAATTTCCAAAATTAAGTTTATATGCTACAACGGACAAAACTCGTTGTAGGTCTTGAGTTTAAATTTGCAATTAATTTTGTAAGTTTGAATAATACGGACTTGCAGTGAGTTGAAGCCAAATGTAGGTCACGAGATCAGCATGTATACGCGGGCGGTCTGTTATCGGGTAGAATTAAACTTTTGGACCCTGCCTGTCTGAAAAGGATTGGGAACTTATAAAAATTACTTAAAAGATTCCTAAGGGAAGCCAAAATCCAAGATTTGAATAAAAAATAAAAATCTTCGGGAAATGCATTACGCTAACGGCGGGTGTATTTACTGCAAGATTAGATATTAAAAAATCATAAAGTTACGTAAGATACGAGCTTTCAAAGAATGAGAAAATTTTCAAAATTTCTCTAATTTAAAAAAGAAAAGGTTTTTTAGGCTTTTCTTAAAAAGGCCTAAAATAAAGGTAAAATAAGTTTTAGCGAAATTTTGTCATATAAAAAAGTTAATGGTAATTCATAAAGTTTAAAGGATAAAAAGTAGGTTAAAAATAAAGTTTTTTAAATTTGGACTAAAACAAGTTTTAGTGTTGATAAATGTAATTTATAATGTAAAAGAAAAACTAGAAAATTTATAAAAGGAAAAAGGTGATAGAATTTGCACCTTCACAGCTAATGGAAAATTTAAACTCAAACTTTTAACAATTCAAAATAGTAAATAGTATGTAAATGAAGTAGTTATGTAAAATAATCCAGTATTTGAAATATGTTTCGGGAGTAAAGTAAAACCCCAGTTTGTGAAAAATCGTTGAAGTCCCTAACCTCACAGCAAGAAGACCAGAAGCAGAAATGAGATGAAAATCCGGCTAGTGAATGAAAACCAACAGACAAGAAAAGTGGAAAAAGAAAAACCGAAAGAAGTGTGAATTTAAGACTTTTCCGGGAAAAATCGCCGCGGAAAAACGCGCGCGGGTCATGTACGCGAACCAAGAGTCGTACGAACGTCACTCGAGTTCGCGTGGAAAGGTAACAACGAGCTGAGGAAAATAATGTCAGTTTCAGGAAAATCGGAAAAACCCTGGAGGAGTTACATAGAAAAAGAATTTCCATAGCATAAAACTGAGGGAAGCCAGATAAGAACGTAAGACAGTAGAGGGGCGGTCCAAAGACGAGACCGATGGAAGGAGAACAGGGTTACCAGTTTACGAAAATGGGCGTACTCAAAGAAACAATAGAAATTTAATTAAGACAAAGGCTAAATCAAGTTACAAAATTATGAGAAAATTATAATAAAATTCAGGATGAAAAGTTACGTAGACTAGTAGTTTGAAATTGGCGAAAAAATGGATTTTAAAGCATTATGGAAATATAGTGGTAGAAAGCTTAGGTTGGCAATGAAATAGTGCCGAAAAACATTATATAAACGATTGCTCGGGGAAACTCGAGATGCTTAATATTTCTACGATGTAAGTTGACGCATCGAGAGCAGATACTTGTGTTTTATAAAATACTTTAGCGTGCTAGAAGCTGAGTATTTTCTTCGTTAAACTTTAAATTTTTATAACAAGTAAGAAGATACGTCATTGCGGTTATTATCTGGGATGCAGCAATAAACACCGCATTAACTCTACAAGAACTTCAGTGGCAACTCAGTCTATACAAGTTGGCCTAACTTGGGATTTTCTGGAGGAAAAACATAGCCTACAGGACAGCTGATACATGGAGTGATTCGTATAGCTTCCAGACAGGACTCCAGGACACCACCAGGCGACCACTAGGACATGCAACTGTAGCTACGAGGGAATAGACGAACCGGGATTGCAGACACGGCATCACCACATCCATCTTTAAGAAGCCATCCATCATACATCCAGACAACCCTACAGGACTCCACCTTCACCCACAAGACAACTCTATCAGCACGCAGAACATCTGTAGCTCGTCATCACTGGACAGCGCTCGCGGATTTAACCACCAACGTCGCGACGCCTGGACAAGTGTGAAAAGGTCGGTAGAAGCGTAAAATACGTTAGTCCCCATTAAATTGCCTGAAGTAAATTCAAATAAATTTATTTTAAATACTGGGTTACTTAGGATGTTAGATTAAGAAATATTTTTAATTGATTAAAGAAGTAAATTCATTAAATCGTAGATTCAAATTTTCATTAAAGTATAAATTAAATTCAATTGAGTAAATAAATATCTCCTAAAAAACAACTTTGTTGTAAAAACTAGCCCGCCAAAAAAACCCTCAGCCGCAAAAAGGGTTGATATCCGTTTTGCCCGCCAAAGTAGAATGGTTGATACTTAGCACCTCGCTCTTGGATGTGCATATAGAAACCTAACCCCTACCCTAACCATCCCCACTTATGCGTTTCCCTGCCTCCTTCCCCTACAACCCCCTACAATCTTCACTTTATCCACGGTTTCATTTAAGTTTCCTCTGTTTTCCTTGCATTGTGTGTTTCCAGTGCCCT
>JAGFPH010005896.1:77025-88376 GCA_018207615.1 Philaenus spumarius
AAAGTTTAATAACTAGATACTGCCGGGATTTTCAGTAATTCATTTTAATTTAATTTTATGGGATTAGAAAATTGGAGAAGATGCTCGTTTTAATTAATTACTCAAGTAGTAAGACGTACCTATGCGGAAATAGTTAAATAAAACATTCTTAACCACAAAACTAAAGCTAAAATCTTATTGTTTTATGTTATTGTTTCGCCAAATGTCTGTTTCTGTTGTTACTAAAACAGCTCTCATTGAAAAAAAAAAATAAAAAATACGTCTGTGGCCTTCGTATTTCTTTTTCATAGTTAGGTTCATATATTATCATAGTACTAGCTGAATACCCGTGCTTCGCTACAGGAAATCTTTTGTTGCATCACGATGTTACATAATTATAATATTTTTCTCTCATTTCCTTTTATTTCACAAAAGTGAGTTATTATTACATGTATTTTCATTTAGTTTGGTATTCATTGTTCATTGACTGCCCGTCAATTGTCTTCGTCTCGGTATGTGGTCTGAGTAAATCATTAAAAAATAAAGAATTCAGAGTGAATGTCTTCTTTTTCAACCGTTAAATCTACAGACTGGTAAATCAAAGTCTTAGCTGGATGTTGTAGATCGCCCAGATACGTCTTTAATATGCGAATACATAGATGGGAATAGTTTTGATCAGCTTAAATCTTTAAATATTTTCTTAAAATGAATAAGTGCCAAATTTCAGCTCTCTAGTTTTAAAATAAATAATACCAATTAATATTTATTGTTTTTAGGGGTTGTTATCACTTTCACCACTTAGCAGCACGTAACAAAATGTAACACTGGTTTACTTTTTATATTTGTTTTTTAATAAATAAATGTACAAAATTTCAGCTTTAAGGAAAGTATAACAAATAATATTTATTCTTTTAGGGGTTGTTTTAACCCTTAAAGGTCAAATATTTTTAAATCCTTTCTTAATGCGCCTCTAGGGAATATGAGCAATATATGGACCAAATTTCACGTTCTAAGGTACTAAGGTGGCATTCAATAAATATACAGGGTGACTATTTTAAGTGTGCCACCATTGGTATATCAGAAGCGACAAGATTTACAGGAAACTTTAAATGGGGGACTTCACCTACTTTTTAGTGGCCATTAAAAATATGAATTTGAAATTTCGAAAATATGCCGCCATTTTCCAACATATGTTTTACAATGGAATGTTAAAAAGCTGTTGCAAATTCATAAATACTTTATTTTATACAAAAAACCTACTGAAATTACTGTTAGAAAATCGCTAACGCAAACACTGTGTATTGTGTAAGAAGATGTATTTATATGCGCACGCGTGTGTTTATAAATATGGAGGACACTTTGAAAACCTGCTTTATGTCATAATTAATTAATTTAGATTAATTAGTTTTTTGTTTTAAGTTAAAAGCTATTCTGTTAAAAGTACCTAAATAGCTTACATGACAGCTGTACTATTTTTACAGATTTCTTCTCCTACATCGTAAAGCGTACATAGTACTGTAAGAAACAAAATGTTTTGGGACACAAAAAGGCAGTCAAGATAACTTAATTAATTATAACTTAAAGCAGGTTTTCAAAGTGTCCTCCATCTTCATAAATACATGCGTGCGCACATAAATACATCTTCTACACAATACACAGTGGTTAGCGATTTTTTAACAGTTTACTTTTTTTTAGGTTTTCTGTATAAAATAAAGTATTTATGAATTTGCAACAGCTTTTTAACATTCCATTATAAAACATATTACACTTTGAGTTAAATTTTATTGTTTGCAAATTGAAAATAAGCCTCTTTAATAATTGTCGAAATAAGAGTTTCTGACACTTTCAGCGCTCCTAGCGGCTAAACGGTTAAGTTTATCAAAAAAAACACCAAGGATAAAAAAGTCTTAAAATTGCATTTAACATCCAAATCCGGCATAAAAAATAGGGGTTCCCATAAGAAATTCGAAAGTTGGCCGCCATATTGGAAAATTACACCATGTACAGATATGAATTATTTTGTACAAAAAACCAAATGGCGGATATCTGGAAAACGAAGCGTTTTCAGACCTATGTTTATAGGAACATTTTTCTTACTTTTTGTATGAGGAATCATATCCCAAAGTCCTGAAAGGTTTTTTTATACACCCTGTATATATATATGTATATATGTGTTCGCACTCTAGCGGCCGCATTTTAAGTCCGATTTGGTCAAAATTTGGTACAAGTGTTGGCTCGGACGAGTTCGTTAACCAAAAATATCCAACAACCGGAAGTACGTTTTTTGACCGGAAGTAACAATTTTTTTAGATTTTTACTACGAGAATAAAAAGTTTTTAGAATTTTTTCTAAAAATATAAATGTAGGATGTTATTCTGCACATTTTGTTTTTTTATGCGACCTTATAGCTCCCTTGTTCCCCAAAATCGACCAAAACGTAAAATACCATAAAGTACGGTACCCGGTTCGAAGCCAAGTGGTGCAAACTCGCGAGGCCACTAGGAGGCAGGGCTATAGAATACAAGGGCTGGACCAGTCCGCCAAGGAAAGCGTTCCCGCCACTGCCACTGTGATGACGTCACGGTGGTAACAACTGCTCCATTCCCAACGCTTCTTATAAGTATTTCTGCTACAATAATTTCAAATTCTTAGCAAAGCTGTAACATTTTTATGATGCGCTCTTCTTTAGTTTTAGTATTGACACTACACAAAGCAATAAATAGACTGTAAACAATAATTAGTCTAAAGATATAAGCAGAAGACAGGGTTACAATAAAATGAACTAATTCGTAGGTAATAAACCGATGTAGTGTATTAATGTTAGCATACTTTTAATTTGATTCTTTGAAACATTTCTGAAAACTAAATATGAAATTGAACAAAATGTGCCACATTATTGAAAATATTTGTATTTATTATAATAAACCACCAAAACTTGAATGTCATACTGCATTTTAATAAAACATGTGTAGGTAATACTTATAAAATAAAACACATAAAAGTTATAAATACTTACACATAATGAGTAACTTATATGCAGATATGCACATGACATAATAATTACTGCTGAAATAAAATACTTAAAATAAACTGCTTTATAGAAATTTTCCTTTCCTAGGCCTTAGGGAATAGTTAATTTAATAGTTGAATTTAAACAATTGAACTATTTAAATTTAAATTGATACTGAGCAATTTAATTTAGTCTAGAAGTTTAACTTAAAATTATGTTTTATTTTTGTCATCAATAATTTTATTACTCTAGGTTTAAATTTGATTATAATTATTTGTATATTATATATTTATTTATATCTAATTATTCTGACAATTTTAAGTGCATTTTGTTAGTAAAGATTTTTTTAAAACATTTTAACTTAATGCTGTAGAAGAAATCACTTGAGGATCTTGTTAACTTTTTAACATAAAGTAATCTGGCTTGCAACTCTTACATTAAATAAATAATATTTTTTAATGTTTATTTTAATTTGAAGCTGATTACTTAAAATTTGTTGTTTTTAAATTTTGAGTTATCAATAATTACCGGTACTCTAAGTTTAAATGTTATTATTATTTATATATTATACATTTATTTATTTATATGTCATCATTCTGAAAATGTTTTTTTTAATGTATTTTGTTAGTAAAGGTGATTCTTGGAATATTCAAGTAACGCTGCAGACAATATTAGCCTACTTGATAATCTTGGTAACGTTTCATAAAGTAATCTCGTCTGCAACGTAACATTAAATAAATAAATACCTTGCTAAACATATAATTTAGGTAATTGTGTGTATTGTATAATCTTTTAAAGAAATTCATGGAATGCCTCTTCGAGAAAATTTGCATTGAATATGCGTCAAAAGGCGAAAATCTCGCGGAATTATATACCTCTTTAAAAACGTATACTGAGGAAAATAATTGCTCAATATTCACCAAACTTGCTAATCATATAATTTAGGTATTGTATAACTTTTTAAAGAAATTCATGGAATGCCTCTTCGAGAAAATTAGCCTTGAATGTGCACCAAAATGCGAAAATCTCGCGGAATTAAATACTTCCTTTAAACACTTGTACTGAAAAAAATAATTGCTTAATATTAACCAAATTCGCTAAACAACTTAGGTGATTGTGTGTGTTTTGTATAATTTTTTTAAGAAATGCGTGGAATGCCTCTTCAAGAAAATTATCCTTAAAGGCGAAAATCTCGCGGAATTATATACCTTCTTTAAACACTTGTACTGAACAAAATAATTACTCAATATTAAGCAAATTTGGTAAACATATAATTTAGGTGGTTGTGTGCATTGCATAATATTTTTAAGAATTATCATCTCCAACGTTATATCAAGTAGCACGTGAGAGCTAAGGCGAACCGTGCTTACACGGCGTGTCATGGTACCAGAGTGACGTCACATAGGAGGGGGGCAAGAGGAAGGTTGGAACAGTCGGCGAGGGTCAACATCAAAGAAGTGGACCAGCCCTTGTATTCTATAGCCCTGACTAGGAGGAAACAAATTCTACTAATATATTGCGTACACACAGACAGCTGTTCAACGCCTTCATGAGTGACCTATTTCCCAAATTGTTGGTTGAAACCCTAAAACATAGGCGTATAAACTTAATTTTGGAAATTTGCTCAACTCACGTCAGCGGTTCAGCTGCGTGGTCGAATTATTTTTTGTATGTGTTGTTTTAACCCTTAAAGGCTAAATATTTTAAAATGTTTTCTTAGAGCGCCTCTAGCGCCTATGAATAATACGTGTACCAAATTTCAAGTTCCTAGGCGGTATTTAATTATTATTAGCGAATTTCCATAGGAAAAATGAGCTATGCAGTGGCCCTTATGGTAAGACCCAAGGTCGTTAGTAGCAAATGAGCACCGATCATGGTCCCCAGAACACGTTTTGGGGTGTCATTAAAAATCATATATAATATATATGTGTTCGCACTCTAGCGGCCGCATTTTAAGGCCGATTTGGTTCAAATTTGGTTCACATATTGGTTGTCTACGCCGCTCGGACGAGTTCGTTAGGCAAAAAAATCCAACTTCCGGAAACACGTTTTTTGACCGGAAGTATCTATTTTTTGAGATTTTTTCTACGAGAATGAATTTTTTTTTGAGTTTTTTCTACAGATATAAATGTAGGATGTTATTCTGCACATTTTGTTTTTTTACGCGACCTTATAGCTCGCTTGGTTCCCCCAAAATTGATCAAAACGTAAAATACCATAGAAGTACCCGGTTCAAAGCCATGTGGTGGAATCTACCGTGGGGTTGGCGTGCAAAGCACGCAAGGCATTTTGTATTGAAGATACTCCCAATATGGGGGTTGGGGTGCGAAGCACACAATGCTTTAATTGTGTATTGAAGATACTCCCAATAAGCAGAATGGCGTGCAAAACATTTTGCAGCTATTCAGCACCATCGTGTATAGACCTATTTCCCAAATTATTGGCTGAAACCCTAAAACATCGGCCTATAAACTTAATTTTGGCAATTTGTTCAACTCAAGTCAGCGGTTCAGCTGCGTGGTCGAATTATTTATAGTTTTAGAGGTTGATACTACATTTTCTTTCCTTAGCAGAATGTGAGAAAATGTAAAACTGGTTTATTTTTTTATATGTATTTTGTAAGAAATAAATTTACAAAATGTCAGCTTCTCAAGATGAAGGTATACAAATGAATATTGTTTTTATGGGTTGTTATCACATTTTCACCCCTATAAGCACGTAACGAAATTTTAAACTGGTTTACTTTTTATATGTAGACTACTTTGTAAAAAATAAATGTAGAAAATTTCAGCTTTCTAGCTTTAAGGAAAGTATATCAAACAATATTTATTGCTTTAGGGGTTGTTTCAACCCTTAAAGGCCATATATTTTAAAATCCTTTTTTAGTGTGCTTCTAAAGTGTATGAGCAATAAGTAGAAGCAAATTCTATAGGCTACCAAATTTCACGTTCTTAGGAAGTACGGTTTTTGAGATCTATAACAAGCAATTTTTATTTTTTTAGGGATTGTTTTAACCCTTAAAGGACAAATATTTGAAAATTCTTCCTTAGTGCACCTCTAGAGCTTATTAGCAATACGTGTACCAAAATTAAACTTCCTAGGCTTTTAGGTTTTTGAGATCTATAACAAACAAAATTTATTGTTTTAGGGGTTGTTTCAACCCTAAAGGTCTAATATTTTAAATTCCTATCTTAGTGCCTATGAACAATACGTGTACCGAATTTCACGTTCCTAGTTGGTATGGTTTTTGAGATACCGGTACTGTGATGAGTGAGTGAGTCAGTCAGTCGTATTTCAGCTTTATACTGTATACTGTATATAGATATAAGACCTCTAAGTCTTATTAATCCTTTTAGTTGCAGGATCGTGTTTCATAATACTTATACTTTTATGCATTTATAATACTTTTCATAGCTGAATCATTTAATATATAGTACCTTTGTGACTTATTATACACTTCCATGACTTTATAATCCTTTTCCTAGCTGGATCATATATCATATCATCTTTATGACTTCATCATAATTTTTTTAAGAGTTAATAAGTCACATTCCTATACCTTTATGACTTTATACTAATTAAAATCCTTTAGTAGCAGCATCATTTATATTTTTACCTTTTTAGATGTATTGAGTACCTTTTGAGTGGGATCATGTATCATATTATCTATACCTTCATGACTTTATAATTATTTTTATAGTAGGTTAGGTTAGGACCTTTATAACCTTATAATGTTTGTAATAGTATGTAGGATCTACATCATAGTATCTTGACACGATTATAAAGTTTAATTAAATAAATAAGGTTAATTTAATTGTTTGTTTATAGGTAGATTATCTATGGGCTAGTATAATGATCAATTTTGGAAAGGGTTATAAAATCGATTTTGGCTTATACGGGGTGTTTCAAAAAGTACTTTACAACTTTGAAAAATCATATTAATTTATTCAGAGAACCTACAGAGGTGATTTTAGTGTCAACTGTCAATTTGTAGGGAATCACATCAAGTTTTGACTCGCGTAGTTCGCTAGTGCCGAATTGCACCTTCACGAGCGCTAGCGGCAGTTGCGTCCAAGATGGCTGCCTTCACTGGACCTGAGCGTGCTTGCTGTGTGTTTTGGTTCGAAGAATCAAAGTCGGCGACAACAGTTCAGCGTAATTTCCGTACCAAGTACGCTAACGATCCTCCTAGTAGGCCTACAATTATTTATGAGTGGCATAAATGTTTTGTAGTAACAGGGTGTTCGGTAAGACATAAGAAATCACTAGGTCACCCAAGCACATCTGACGGAAGTCGTTAAGCAAGTGAGGCACAATTTTGTCAACAGCCCTATGAAATCGGCCCTGCTTGCATCTCGCGAGCTGCAAGTCCCACATACGACTGTTTGGCGAGTGTTGAAAAAACGTTTGCATTTAAAACCATACACATTTACGATTTTACAAGCAATAAAAGACACTGATAAGATTGCCCGTAAGAACTTCTGTGGGGATATGTTAAATCGAGTGGACGAAGATGAACATTTTCTTGGACAACATAATCTTTTCTGACGAGTCGACTTTTCACTTAAGTGGCAAGGTTTGGGGCAAAGTTTCACTTAACACACATATTATAAGGTTTGGGGCAGTGAAAATCACATCAAACATTGCAACATGTTCGTGCAGCCATAAACTTAACGTTTTTTTAAAATTTAGCAAGAACAAAATTTACGGCCCATTTTTTTTTTTCCAAGAGAGAACCATCAACGGGATAGTGTACCTGGACATGTTACAACAATTTTTGATACCAAAGATTAATGAGGATGACGAAGAAAGCCATGTTTATTTCATGCAAGATGGCGCACCACCTCACTACCTGACTGATGTCCGAGATTTTCTGAATGACCGCTTTCCAGGTCAATGGATTGGCCGTGATGCAGGTCAACTTGTATAGCCCGCAAGTTTCCCAGACCTGACACCGATAGATTTTTTCTTATGGGGATTCATCAAGGATATCGTCTATGTACCTCCTTTGCCGGCTTTTCTACCTGATGAGCTTAGAGCATATTTAGTCTAAGGTAAAAACTTGATGTGTTTCCCTACAAATTGACACTACAATCACCTTCCTTAAGAAAAACACACAGCAAGCCCGCTCAGGTCCAGTGAAGACAGCCATCTTGGACGCAACTGCCGCTAGAGCTAGTGAAGGTGCAATTCGGCACTAGCGAACTACGCAAGTCAAAACTTGATGTGTTTCCCTACAAATTGACACTACAATCACCTATGTAGGTTCTCTGAATAAATTAATATGATTTTTCAAAGTTGTAAAGTAGGCTACTTTTTGAAACACCCTTAAGCATTTATAAAATATTCATCAACCTGATGTAATGAAGATTATTACATAATAATAATGTTATAATATAACATATTAATATAGTATATTACAATACATGTAAGCATTATTACATTGTATTATTGAAATTACAAACGAAATTTGTGACGTGTATTTCGCGGCAGCGTTGCCACGCAATAACAGTCACCGTACGTTTTTCCGGAATCGACTCTAGACTAGTCGGAATGGGATACGTTCCAAGGGTCCGGCAAACTCGAATTTACGGGAAAGGTTTTTGGCTCAGTTATATTGGGCATTCATGAGCGAACCAGAAGGTTGACACTCCACCCTTAATAAATCATCACCGTCAAAAGCTCCTTTCCGGGATGGGTGCGTGATGGTTACAGCTACTCTTACTGTACCGCGACCTATCGTTACGACCACGCCGGCGTTCGCTGTGCGAACCCCGAACCACGGTAATTAGAACAAGACGGTAGCACTCACGAGGTGGATGCGCAGTGGATTACAGTTCAGATGATGTCACGTGGACCGACCTGCCTACACGATACAGCGCTCTAGTGTAGTTAGCTATTTGTAGTGCATAATATTATTATTTATACTTGCCTTAGCAATCCTTTTAGAAGTCTTTATATCGTTTACAGCTGTTTCACCTTTTCATTTTCAGGCATCATCAGAACGAATACACAAAAACACACTTCTCATAGTTACACTTATTAACAGAGATTAATATGACGTTTAACACATAAACAAATAAAAACAAGAACGACACTTGGTAAAACATTTAAAACATTAGTTGAATTTATTTGAGTCACAGTAGGCTATGCGTCTATCATAATATTACAAACTGCTAAGTCAAGTATAAATAATCTATCTATATAAAAGCGAAATGGCACTGATTCATTCATCAGCAGAACTAAAAATCTACTGAACTAAATGAGTTCAAATTTGTCATGCATGTTCAGTTGGACCTTTAGAGCGCACTAAGAACGGATTTTGAAAACATCCCAAAGATACGCCCAATATTCGCGTTTTTCTAGCGATTTTTTGCGTTTTCTCAGCTTTTTCGAGAACTAATTGGCAGAAAATGTTGAAATTTGGTACTTAGGTTCGTTTAAGGCCTAAAAGTAGTCTGTTAAAAAATGTTTGAGATTCTCCCAAAATTACGCCAGAAATAGGCGTTTTTGCATTTTTCCTTGCGTTTTCAATGCGTTTTTGATCATCCTCAAATTACGCCCGAACGGATTGGAATGACATTTGGTATGTAGCTTCCTCTAGGGCCTTAGGCGCTCTCTAAGAAAGGGTATGAAAAATTTCGAAATTTTAGGAGGGGTTTGGGGGGATCAAAGTTACTAAAATCATAATTTCAGATCTTTTATTATTATGACAATAGTGCTTTTATTATTTAAGATCTATATATATATAAGCCAAATACCACTCACTAACTGAACACTTCAAAAGATTACAATTACGTTAAAAAGGCTGAAAATACCGGTACTAACCACCACGGGCAACGCCGTACGTGTCAGCTAGTAATATTATAGCAATCAGATATGACTACAAATACAATAATGGATATTTGTAGTGAGTTCTGTCACCATGACGGTTGTGTTTGTAGTGTTCAGAATGTGTTATAGTGTTAGTAGTGTTTTTACTGAATTTTATCGATAGATTGAGTATTCATCTCGCTTTAAAATACCATGTTGTACCGTTGCCGGTTGTACAAATCATTATCCAATAATGCTGAAATTGTCATTTCACATTTTTCCAAAGACAAAGATCTTCATTAACAATGGCAGCATTTTTGCAAATGAAAAGATGAGTTCAACACTAAAACAGCCCGAATTTGTTCGGAACATTTCTTGGAAAGCAATTATGAAAGAGATTTGAAATCGGAATTATTAGGCCTACCACCCAGACGTAAATTAAAAGAATTCACTGTACCAACACAAAAAAATACAAAAATTTCAACTTCAACCGGCACTTTGGGATCTATTGAAAGAAAAATTCGTGCAGACAAAGTTCAGCAGAAGAAAGAAGCAGCGAAATTATAGGAACCTCAGACCAACGCGATTCTTATGAAGATCAAAATTTATCTAATCATGACGTGCAGAACATCCAATTAATAAACGAAAATAAAGAACTAAAAGAAAAAATAATTGTATTAACAGATGAACTAAAATATAGCCAACAAGTTATAACTAAATTAAAACATGATTTGATGAAATATGAACTGCTATTTTCTAAAAGTCAACAACAACTTTTAAAAGCAAAATGTAAAAATTTTTCTAGTGAAGATGTAGCAAAAGCTGTCACAATTAGGTGTAGGCCTACTTCAAAAAAGGCTTTTGTGTATGTTAGAGATACTTTTTCATTAATAAAATACTACATATGAAAAAAACAATCTCATTTAACGAAATTATTATTTAACTCCTGAACCTTTTTAAAATACACTTTTGTTAGGAAGTTTCACTATGAAGACAATTTGAGTTCAATTGTACATACTTGTAAAAGCGTTTAAAGATATTAAAATCAATTATCTTCAGTAGTAAACTATCTTAGCCTACAAAACTTAGTAAAATAAATAAATTCTAAACAAATTGCTTGACATGTAAGTCAGTGTTATTGAGAATAATAATAGTCTAAGTACTGTAACTTGAATTGCCAACCATAAGCTTGATAAAATCGCTTCCTATTAGGATTAGAGCAAAGCAGTTACATAGTGGACTTCGGCTGGCTTGGTGCAGATGACGTCACGGCCTCACAGCCAGATGCGCGTGAGAGCTACCGTAGTAGTTCTAGTTACCGTGGTCCGAACCACCGAACTCGCGATGCCTACTTCTTAACCCGTTTCGTTAGGAAAGAGGTAGCTGAATATTCTCCAGCAAGGATCGGATTGGCTGAATATTCTCCAGCAAGGAGGGGATGACTGAATATTCTCCAGCAAGGAACGGGTGGCTGAATACTCTCCAGCAAGGAACGGAGTGGATGAATATTCTCCAGCAAGGAAAGGAGTTTCGTAAAAAATTGCATTAA
>JAGFPH010005897.1:5793-16509 GCA_018207615.1 Philaenus spumarius
TGTTGTATGTCAAATGAAAGGCCTTTAAATTCTGAAGAGAATGATACCAATTTCAACTTTCTAGGAGCATTGGTGCCTGATTTAACGCCTATTTTAAGTACAAGCGCGAGGTCAAAATCCGTACTTTTTAGCGTTTTTGACCCTCGATAACTAATAAACTAAGAGCTCCAATAATCTAAAATTTTGGATTTTTAATAGTCTTGGTGGGTATTATTAGTAAACCAAAAATCATCAAAATCTAAGAGGTCAAGGTTCAAAATTAATTTTTTATTGGTTGATTTCATATGGAAAATGACCCAGACTAACAAAAAAATTCTCAAATTAAAACAAAACTTTAATACACTAAAATAATCAGAAAAGTGTTCAAACACATTTTAAAGTGAAAATTTACAGATAAATTTGTTTATTACTGTGCATATTATTTTTTCAAGAATAAGAATAGGTCTAGATAAAATGTATTGCATTTGTTATGGTCTTTCAATAATTATAGTAAATTACAGTAGAGCGACGGTTATCTGACGTAATGTGGACCGAGGATAAGCAAAAACTCAAATAACAACGACTTGTACAGTATTTAATAATGATTAAAAACTGTGCGTTTTATTTACCGGAACTATTTTTGACAAAACATTATGTGACTAATATAAGTACAGTACAGTAGATTTGCCCCTATATGTGGCTTTCACTTGGCGCGGTTACTTTAACGCAAGCGTCTACCGCAAACCAAACTTTTTTGTTTGGTCTTTTACTACCTCGGTTAATTCGGTTAGTCGGGGCTCGGTTAACCGCGGCTCTAATGTAACCCTGCAACTGTCAGACTACTCAATTTGAGTGGTCGTGGGGGCGTGGCACGTGAAAAAGATAAATTTTGACAACTATACTCGTAATGAATATTTCACCAACTAAAAATTATTCAATCGCAAAAAGTCAAAAACCGTTGAAAAGGTAATGATCTAAACTTTAATTTTTGTATTTACAAGTTTTTTCTAAAATGTATATTTACATACGTAATCATCGTTGCAGTTTATTAGTTTTCTTCAACAAACTCGGCGCCCGTCAATTCACCAGTTTTCGTCACAAAACACGACGAAATAACGCATCTTTCCTCTCTCTCTAAACCCCGCCCACTACTTCTTCTAAAGTAAAATTAGATATCGTTGGATTCTTCACAATTTCCCCTATCTAATACTGCCATCCAAACAAAAATCGGACAAATAGTTCAACAATTATAGGCCGTTTTGTAGACTCTTGCAATTGGTCAGTTTTCCAACCAATAAACAGCGTTATATATTACACGTGATATCTGTGTGAAAACAATAGTTTTTTAGAGATATTTTGGTGTCTTTGTAAACTTAATGCTTCAAGCTAACTTTCCCTGTAAACCAAATACGCTTTATTTGAACAGTTTATTGTGTAGGACCGTGGGAAAGTGACTGCTAATACGGTCTCATCTAAGGTTTGAAATCGAGCTCTAACGGTTTTTTATATCATGGGTAGACATAGGGGTTTGCGTGCGCATCGTGATAGCTTGAACGGGCGAGGAGATTTCTACATTTTTTCTCTCTTTTGTTATTCAAATAATTCTAAGTCAAACACTTTTAGGAAAAGATAATTTATAAGTATACGGTTCAATTCTTTGATTTATTCTCTACACTTTGTTATAATAATATTTCATTTTTGGGTAAAGCAAATAATCTTAAATTACGTTTGAAACTAGGCCAACTTTTGTTAGAAGTCGTGTAGATGGAACATAAAAACTGGTGTTTTCAAAATAAGAAATTTGAAATTGATAAATGTTTTTATACAGTTCTATTTAGAACTAAATTATGAAACTTTTTTACGCTTACGAAAAAATTACAAAAAAATGTTTACTACTTGTTATGTAGGCCTAAAGTTGAACATTTTCCTTTCGTTACTGAATATTTTTTGTTTCTTGAGCTAATAATTTTTACAATTTTACATCAATAAATTTTTTAATTGCATATAGAAATTCTTTGAACCTTTCTCTACAAAAAAGGTACAGAACACTTTTGGATTGGTATACAATTACTATATTTGGCGAATTTTTTTTAAATATGCTTGCACACGCACCGAAATGACTTGGCGTTGCAAAACATTAACATGGACAGTTGAAGGGTTAATACACAGCCATTATGATGATTTTGTAAAACTATAATTATTTACACAAGGAAAGAGTATGCACAACACAATAACCTAGAGCAACATTGAAAATAAACGAGATGTTTGTCTACGCTGATATAAAGTGTCAAAACACTTAACAATTACAACAATCACTATAATATAACATAGTACATCTTTAAAATATGTAATTGAAATACAAATAAATATGGTAAAAGTCTGCGGTTTAGTCATTTCAGTTACATCAATAGCTGTATCAGATCAGTAATTAGAAATGTTAACATTACGACAAAATATATTTAAAAAATACTTACTGTAACTCAAACGAAATGCACCGGGGGGCACACTACAATTTACGAAACAGATGCCTCCTCAGACAGAGATACCAAAATTGTAGTGCAGAAACTTTCCCACCGAGTAAAATTACTCGGACAACAGTAATCACTTAAAAGAATTATATGTAACTAATGATTATTTTTGTAAAGTTTAATAATAAGTATTTACCCGCCTTTGTGACTGCAGTTTTCTATAAACAAACAATCCTGCGTTGATTTGCTAGATATTTGAAGACATTTCTTTTGTTAGAACCATGCGTGTCCTTATTCCGAATGTGATTATACTTAGATTTGAAATAAAGAATTACTCCCAGAATGTACAAACTTGGAAGTATGAGTATTCTGTATTCTTTGAAATAAATTTTGAATGATTACCGGTATTTCTTCAATCCCACTATAAGCCTAATAGTTATTCCCCAGAGTAGGATTCCGTAATTCAAATATGGGTAGATTATAAATCTAGTAGGTAGAGGCCATCAAGAATAAGAAAGTCCCAAAATATTCTCGTAACTTCCTTAACGCAAAAATTCCAGAACTAACCCATGCACTAATACTGTCAATATGACCGCTCCACGTCAGTAATGAGACCTCAAAACTTCATTGAGTTAGTCTCAATAACCTCTGTGTCTTCTAGTAAGACACTGAGTGTCGTATAAGGGTTTGATTTTAAGCTGAAATTCATAAATTTTGCCGTGGAATGAAATTCATGCCTGATATATCTACTTTGTCTTGTTCGTTAAGAGTAAATTGTATAATGATTAACTTTTTTTTAATGAGATAGAGGAGTACAAGGCCTCCCCACCACTGCAACCCACTATTGTGGTAAGACTTTTCCTTCGATGATCATCCCAGATACCTCCCAGGTGTCTTATGAGACCAAATAGGGTCTTGGGATCAACACCACGGACCTTTTCCGGGCTAACAAAAGCACTTCAAATACCATGAATCTCCTACACGCGAGAGCCTCGCGCTCGCACAGCAGGTGTTGAGCCGATTCAATCCCAAGGGAGCAGAATCGTCGGTTTTCCCAGACCAGCCCCATTTTTTTGTGGCGGTACTTGGCTGGGCAGAGACCAGTAAGGATTCCTATAATCCTTCTAAGATTGTTTGTGCCCAACAATAGAAGCTTTCTACTTGGAGAGGCAGATGAACACTTTGGCCTGCCTAAGCCCAGGAGTATCCAATGTGAGGACCAAATTTTCTCCGTCCAGACTTCAACAACATTTTTTAGGTGGCTCTTGAGCCTCTTACAGAAAGGATCTGGGTAAATGAAGAGTAAATAATGAGTGTTCTTGTGTATGTGATATGTTTATAAAAACCTGATGATGGGTATTTCATGCCCGAAATTGCAATTGTTTTATTGAGAGAAAAAACAAAAAGGATCAACAGACGTGAGTACTCACATGCAATATAATATAATTATATAATTGATCCGTGGCTAATATGATTGATTCAAAATTTGTGTTTTGTTTAGGTGTTTACAAACAAATGCTCAATGAAAGGTTGTAAAGGGAAAGAAGTCATTCCAGTTCTTTGCAGCGAGTGCAAGTTAAACTTTTGCCTTAAACATCGACATACAGTTGATCATCACTGCCAGGGTAAAGCTGCTGCTCAAAGAAACTCTGCGATGTAAGTATTTTCAAATTATTCTAAAAAAAGCGTATTAAGACTGTGCTCCAGCAAGTGCTTTGACATTACCTCGTTTAAAACCATGTTATAAATCTATCTTTGTGATATTTAGAGGTTTAGTTTGGTAGACGATATTTTGAATGTTGCCCCATAAGAAATAGACATAATAAAATAGTTTTAAAAAAAATTGTATAGGTTCCTGAAAGCACGGAGTTGGTATGTGCAACAATTTTAAAATTATTAAGGGGTGGCCGGACTTTTGTATCACTCTGTATAATATCAGTTTGTTCAATACCAGATGGTTTTTATTCGTTTTTTTTAGACGGTACATGCTACTTCCGTCTACTGTTGAAACTTATTTTAATTGGTTTTTAATTTGGTTTTCCAGTTTCCAATTTCATTTTCTTAATTTCATCGTTGTCTTTGTCAGTTAAAATAGAAGTTCAGTTTTAACGTTAAGGGTTAAATCTTATATAAAACTTTTGCAGGAAACCATTTTTGATACAACCAACCCTTACTGCAAGAGTGACCAAAAAGAGGTAACAGTACAAAATTATTGTAAATATTTTGTGAATACAAGGGGAATACATTATTGTTTATGGAAACTTGTGATGTAGGCTAAGTTTAGTCTCTATCTAATATATAGACAGTTGTCTGTTACATTAAAATTGCACATGATGTTGTTTCTTTTTGTTGTGGTGAAATATTTTATTGTTATTTAATTTTTGCACTGAAATAAATAAGGTCAACATATAGTGGGTATAGTTGAAAACAGCTTTTCAAATATCTTTATCTGACATTTTTAGATATAATGCATTTATTTCATTTGTAAATTACTTAAATAAAAATAGTAGGCTAATATATTTTTATAACAAACTAGAATCTTAGAATTTTTGCTTCACAATGCTTTTACTTAATTATTCTTTGCACAGTGGTAGTTTATGAACTGTATACTTTCAGTAGACTATAACCTTTAAAAATAAGATTTATCAGTAAACCAATAATGTTTACTGCAGCAATTCAACGAAAGTAGCAGGCCTAAGTTCATAGTTGACCTTATTTCTTAAAAGCAATCTTGTATAGGAGTAGGCCCTTCTACTCTATTAAAATATAAAGCCTATGGTTGGTTTTATTGACTTGCAATTTCATAAACTTTTTTGTGTTGCAGAGAAGCAGCTTTTGCAAGACAAAGACAACAAGAAAGTAAAAAGCAAAACCAACGCTCAAACGTTGGCAACATCCAAGGGTCCATGGTATGTAGTACACGAAATTTTCACAACTTTTCTTGTATAAGAATATGAATTTTAAATATTTTAGTTCAAAGTTTTAAAAACATAGACTAATAGTTAGCCTTACCAATAAGTGAAATAATTTTCTTTTTATACTTCTGTTTTAAAGTCAGATTGGTTACCGATCCGAAAGAGTCGGGAATATTTTGATTAAAGAAGGAAATGTTTGAGAAATAATTCAGGATGGGTCTTAATAACTTATGCTATTTCAATCCTAATAATAATGCATGTAACAATTCAAAATATATCATAAAAATATCAATCAATCAAAAGAGTAATACATCACTGCATTTTAACTAAACACGCATGAGTGCGAGAGAGACAGAAAACTGATAATCCAAAACCATTCATAAACAATCTGAACTACGACATCTAGCGGACAGGATCGCAAACAATAAATCAACAATATTTTAAACACCCGACTTTCGATAACATTTTACATAATTAATAATATTTCTCGACCTCGTATCCCTATCTTTCCCATATCAAAATTCATCTAAATTAACCAACCAATCCATCCAAATTATAAGATTAAATCAATCACCAAGCAATCGACCGAAATTTACTTTTTAAATCCATTTGAAACTAGACCGGTATACTAAAATCTAGGCCACATCAGAATTATAATCATCGATCCAAAGAGAACCAAATTTTAAATTAAAAAAAGAGCAACACCATCAGATAGAATGAAAGATTCTACATCTAAAATGTCTTTGGTAAAATCTCAAAGGAAATACCGTTGAGCCATAATAATTCTCCGAAAGTCAACGAAACGCCGGCTAAAGCCAAATATGCGTAGGCCATATTTATCAAGCCCCGCCCACAGTCACGTGATCGCTATCACCGCGGAAACCTAATTTCAAAAAGCCAAATGTATAGTTTTAGTTGTAAATAGTAGATGTTAGAGAATAATTTGTACAAGGAGCTATTTTTGGTATTTTCATGTAATCTCTTATTTAATCAATTTCTTTTTAATTTTATCATTTAATATTATCTGTAAAACTAAATTATTTCAAAATTCAATTAAAACGACATCAAATAAACACACAATATTTTAAAATACACTTTCTTACACAACAATCAAAACCCCAGAAGATACGAAATTCACCAGGCCTTATGTACCATTTCCTGAAGGCCCAAAGCAAGCTAGTTTGGATTCCAGGCAATTTTAATTGTTGAATAGACGCCCAAGAAGGTAGACGTATTACCAGAGCTCTCCAGTAGACGATCCAAAGCGAAGATTTTTCACTGTTAATATTTTATCAACGTTAAACAAATAACTTGTCTTTTATAAAAGTGAAGTGAAGTAATTAATAATAATCATTTATAATAAAATTCATAAGAAGAAGACGTTATAAATTGAGTGAGACCTATCCATATAGTCACTTAGACGATTAATGCTACATCTCAAACTATTCATTTAGTAAGAACTTGAACATTGCAAAATTTGAAAGACATTGTAAATATATCTATAAGAAGAATTTTGGACAATTATTATAAATTTAACCTCTCTATAACTTTCATTCATACACCTACATACACTCACACTTTACCTATTGTACTATTTTCATTTCCCTTTTTTTCAATTTAATATTTATTTTCAAGAACATTCTTTAATAATTAATTTGTTTCATAATAATATTGGGAAGAGTCGGCACTAACCCCCCGAGATTAAGAGTGCTATAAGAGAATCTATAACAAACATTTGATTTGAGCTAACCTATTTTGTATACAAACTGTATCTGTATTTTAATTTTCAACTTCTCAATTAAATAATTTGTTAAAATTGTAAACTTGTGTTTTGGATTCCATCATTTATCAATCTATTTAGCTTATGAACAGTAATTAACAAAAGTGATATAGAAATAAATTGACGCCCAACAAGTGGGGCATTTTTGTAAAAAAAAGTAGTGTTGTAAATTGGCATCCACAACGTGGGACTCAATAAATAAAAGGAGAAAATAATTTTGCAAAAAAGTAAAAGTAAATTGTTTTATGCACTAAAACCTCATTCATCCGGTTTTGATGGAACCAGTATCGTTATGGGTAAAGAAAATTCCGGATAAACCAAATATCATGGGGTTTTATATAAAAACACTTGAATCATTTATTGTAATATACAATATTCACTACTGGTAAATACAGAAAAATTAGTTCAATTATTGCAAGAAATAAAACAAACAAAACTGAAACTGTTTAATGTATTTTTAAAGAAATCGGTAATGTTCTTCTGTTTCACTGTCTGACATTTTAATTCTGAACACAATTAAGTCATTGCACAATTATCGTAAATAATGAATTGTGATTTAAAAATTCACTGCACTCCTCAACAATATTGTTTACTCTTACTCAACACTGATCTTACGACAATATAGCAGAAGTAAACAAACAATGGCGATGATTGACGGGCGCGTCCGACTCAAAGTGACGACGTGAGTACTACAGTCAGGTTTGCTTACGCCGTGCCATGACTCGTGTTGTATTGTAGCAAAATAAATTTAATTTTTTTCTAAGGACTATTGCGCATAGTCCGGAGTTGCGGATAAACGAGGTTTTAGTGTAGTCCTTAGAAAATTTCGAGCTTAATGGCAGAGCTCTAAAATTTCCAGATCTTGAGTTTCTAAGAAAGGTAGTAATTTACGGTTTAATGTTGGTATTTCATAAAATTAGCTGAAATCTTATTTAAGTACAGTATGCCAATCCAAATTTGGAATGCTGTATGTCATACAATTTGTATTTTCATGGGTAATGGAATAGTGTTAAACTTCTATTTAACAAAATTCACGATACAGATGGAAAATTTGTTGTTGGGAGGTTACAGCCCCAACCCGATTTATATTGTATAACACCTACAGATATGGCAAATGATATAATTTAAATTTAGCAATCGGCACTTGAGTGTTGCGCATTGGCCTGGCCTATAGAGGCGGATATCTGGGGTTCAACCTGCCAGATAACGTTGCCGTAACTTCTTGTTTTGTAGGCTATATTCAGTCGTAAGAATATAACGCGTCAATAAATTCAACAGTTATAAGTTGCATGAAATTTTAGGTTGTTGTTGCAGTGCTGTGTTACATATGCTTGTACTTCAGATCCTAAACTAACAAAATGTACAAATACTATAATACTGGGTGTTTGGAAAGTCTAGAAACGGTTTAATATTTCGTATATAAGGAAAATTTGAATGTAGTTGTGATTCAGGAACATACTCTATGTAAAAATAACATTTTATTAAGATGTAAAAAAAGTTATCCGCCATCTTGAATGTAACTTTGTTTTTTTAAATGGGAGGTTGGTCATGTGATAAATAATTCGATGTAGAATTTCAAAAGAAAACCAACAGTGAAATTTGCACTGACCGATTAAAAATCTTAACCGATCTTTAACCGATTAAAAATGACGGTCAAAAAACAACAAAATTGTGTTTTCCAATTTTGCCCCATTTTGCTGTACTATTTTTTTTTTTTTACTAACTATTATTCTTTTTGGATTTAGAATTAAATAAGCTTTCAAACGATATGTCACACAACGATATTTGGGAGTATTTAAAAATTTTTAGATACAGCCACTTTGATTTTTTCAAAATTGATTTCGAGTGTTTCAACCACCCGGACACCATTTATAACCACCAAATAACCACCCGGAGTGTTCCGGACACCCAATATATGTACTTTACTATGTAGTAATCTATACTATTTCAGGAGTTTACTAAATTACAGTACATTACAGGAATAAATATTATTATCAGATGAATAAGGCGCTTAACACTTTATTTTTAAATAAAACATTTCTATCTTTTTCAACTTTTAAGAGATTATACGTACTTGTGTGAAATAGTTTTTACAACAACCAACTATTGTTGCATGAAATTTACATTTTTAGTTGAAAAAAATTTTAATTTTTTGTTGAACTTTGCACTTGAATAAAACATATGTTTGAAGAAGGTTGTGCACTGATTCTTGAAAATCCAAGAGTCGATGGAAGCAAGGTAAAATTTTAGAAGTCCAACGTGTACTGTATTGACGGTACTCGACCTTCGACTTATTCATAGAGTACAACCTGAAGTTGTGCTGAGCTACACATAAATTTTATAAATGCACGACTGTACATATTATCCTTCCAAAATTTTCTTTTTTTTTAGTCCACTTACCGTACTCTTGTTCCATAGAATTGGTATAACCTATTGCTAAACTTTTTAACTTCTTTATTAGGACGCTAAATTCCGTTACATGGAGGGGGCTGTTAAACATACATACATTATTTCTTAAATGTCAAGATGTTTAGATAAAATTCATTATTTGGAAAATTTTTGTTAATCGGAAGTTCAACTGTTTGTGCAATATATTCTCACCAAAAAAGAATAAGCTTTCTCGCCAATATAATTTTAACAATTGACTGAAAGAAAGTGAACATTGTTTTGTGCTTTTTTTTAAATTGGTCAGGAAAAAGTAACTTTATCAGCAAGAAATCAAAGAAATTCATAAGATTAAATTACTATTCAACCTTTTAGTCTTTTAGATGTGAATGCTGTGGTGTAATACAGATACTGCCAGGTAGCTTGAACCATCACTTGAGCATGCGCTGTAACGCCTTACCCTCTCCTACTCGATTGTGAGTCTTCAGTACAGTCACCACCAAAAAGTAGTCAGTTGCTGTCTAGCCACGGTACAGTTGCTGTAGCTGTGAACGCTTTTTAGTCCAGTCATTCCTCTGACTGTACTCCGCCGCGAGAGGGGAAATATGGGGGGTGCCGGCGTAGGAGACTTGCACACTCCCCTCTTCACGCTCCATCCTAATTGGCGCTATCTGTACTAATTTCTCTTTAAATTTATTTATATTAACAACTTGATGACATAGAGAAATGTAGTTTATATTCGCTCACCAAAGGTTCGTTACCGCCAGCTGTTTTTTTTTTTCAAAAATATATTAATATCAACGATTTAACACACCATATGTTCAATTTTCTATGAATAACCAATAACAACTCCCATGGTGTTGAACAGATACATTGGTGGATAGGAACGAGTGAGAGTTGAAGGCAGCTTCCAACTTCCAACATACAGTATTATTATATACCACATGAATAGGAAAGATATTTTTCATTAATTTTTTAGAAAAGTTTGTATGAGCAGATAATATAACATTTCTTTCAAATTTTTTACTGCAGTATTTTAGAAAATGAAAAAAGGAATGGGCTTTCTCTTAACCCTTCAACGTGTGACTTTTTATGAGAGAAACTCCCCATGTTGCGGGACTTTTTTAAGCTTTCAGGAGTTATGCAACGATAAGCGTTGCAAAGAATAAAAAATATAGCTTCTTTTGCT
>JAGFPH010005897.1:27428-42764 GCA_018207615.1 Philaenus spumarius
GCCAAATTGAGTAACCACATCATATGATGTGATGAGTAAAACTTACGAGTGATTAATCACATCATAGCACGTGATAGTTGTTGCTCGGGAACAGTGGTTAAAAATAGCCATGTGAGAAGTTCTGCAAAATGATTGGCTGCATTTTTTTTAACTTTATATTCATTGCCTTGTTTATTTTGATGTTTCAATAGATTTCTAAAATTTTATTTTTCACTCCTTAGACCATTTTCTTAGCGGAAAGAAACATACACTAATTTAGAACAAACTAGTCAACACATGACATGAGCACTTCTGCTGAAAGGGTTAAAAAGCAAAAACGGAGAACTTTTAAGATCATTTGTTTTTCTACCTGTCATAGTAAATTTTTTTCAGAACAATTTAAAATATCACAATCAAATCCAACACAGTAACAATGCATGTTAACTTGCATATATTCCAATGATAAAAAAAATTACAAATTATCGTTCGAAAAAGATTTTGTAAAGGTTCTAATTTTTTTAAATTGTGTGATATTTGTTTTTTTTTTTTTTTAAGAGAAAGCCTATTCCTTTTTTCTATTTTCTAAAATACTGCAGTAAACATTTTTAAAGAAATGTTATATGTGCTCATACAAACTTTTCTAAAAAATTAATGAAAAATATCTTTCTTATTCATGTGGTATATAATAATACCGTTATGTTGGAAGCTGCCTTCAACTCTCACTCGTTCCTATCCACCAATGTATCTGTTCAACACCATGGGAGTTGTTATTGGTTATTCATAGAAAATTGAACATATGGTGTGTTAAATCGTTGATATTAATATATTTTTGAAAAAAAAAACACAGCTGGCGGTAACGAACCTTTGGTGAGCGAATATAAACTACATTTCTCTATGTCATCAAGTTGTGAATATAAATAAATTTAAAGAGAAATTAGTATTATTAAGTTCAACAAAAAATTATAATAATTTTTTTCAACTAAAAATGTAAATTTCATGCTACAATAGTTCGTTGTTGTAAAAACTATTTCACACAAGTACGTATAATCTTTTAAAAGTTGAAAAAGATAGAAATGTTTTATTTAAAAATAAAGTGTTAAGCGACTTATTCATCTGATGATAATATTTATTCCTGTAATGTACTGTAATTTAGTAAACTCCTGAAATAGTATAGATTACTACATAGTAAAGTACAAATACTGGGTGTTCGGAACGTCTGGAAACTGTTTAATATTTCGCATATAAGGAAAATTTGAAGGTAGATGTGTTTGAGGAACCTACTCTATGTAAAAACACTATTTTATTAAGAAATCAAAAAATTTATTCGCCATCTTGTATCTGCCATTTTGAATGTAACTTTGTTTTTTTTTAAATGAGAAGGTGGTCATATGATACATCATTTCTATGTAGACTTTTAAGAGAAAACCAACGGTGAAGTTTGCACATCCATATCTTTAACCGATTAAAAATGGCAGCAAAAAAACAACAAAATCGTGTTTTCCGATTTTGCCCCATTTTGCTGTACTAATTTTTTTTATATTTATTATTATTCTTTTTGGATTCAGAATTAAATAAGCTTTCAAACGATATGCCACACAACGATATTTGGTTGAAACACTCGAAATCAATTTTGAAAAAATCAAAGTGGCTGAATCTCAAAAATTTGAAATACTCCCAAATATTGTTGTATGACATATCGTTTGAAAGCTTCTAAAATCGTTAATAATTCTAAATCCAAAAAGAATATTAGTTAGTAAAAAAAAAAATGTACAGCAAAATGGGGCAAAATTGGAAAACACGATTTCGTTGTTTTTTGGCCGTCATTTTTAATCGGTTTAAGATGTAGATGTTGTAACACTGACAGCCATGTAACAGAAATATTATACGATGATAATAAATCAGCAATTTCCCATAATGTCTAAAGCATAGAGGTTTGGTCTAAATAAAATAAATGACGCAATATATATAATAGTAAACGTTTATAATTCTTGTATACATATAAATTCTTTTGTGACGCAAAACAATTAAAGTAAAATCATTTAAATAAAAGTAAACAAAGTAAAAGGCAGACTGTTAGTAGATAAAATAAAAGCAGACTTAAAATATATTAATCAATAAACGTATGTAACGTGTGTGTATAAGAAATTATTTTAACGAGTAGTGCGGTTGAAGCGAACGGTAAAAAGAAACAATTAAATAGTTGCACAATGGACAGTTTTGAAAGAACTATTGAAATTGAAAAATAAGCACATGTAAAAAAATTAAAATATGTATCAGCGAATACAACAGGGCACAACATAACATCGGTACACAAGTGTCTGAACGCAGTACAAACAACAAGCGTTAAAACAAGACTGATAGAGAAGGCATTGTACGTTCTTGCCTACGTGACTAACAGCACAAGAAGAACGTACTAGAACGAAAAACATGGCGGATAGACTGTGTGCATAGTAAACGGCAGGTGGTGTGAAGTTTATCAAAAAAATGTAGTTTTTTCAGTTGAATAAGAACGAATCTTGTTTCAAAGTGAAGTAGAGGTGTTTCAACGTTCGCAAAAATGTAGAAAACAAAATCGATGGAGTGAATTTTGATATAAATGAAGTAATAGAAGGTCGCCCATGTGCTTTGACAAACCGCGCGTTATGGTTCGTGATACTTTGTGTTAATTGTGTGAACAACAAAATCCTAGGTAAAAAACAGTGCAACGAATAACGCAGTAAGTAATAATGGCCATAGGACACACATTTTTCAGTCTGCAAATATAAAATTTTTAATTATTCTAACAAATAACTTCTTTTGATTTTTATTGCGTCATACTTTAGGCTATGCTTGACAACACTTTGTATAGATTGTATATAATTGATTTGTTTGTTTGTTTCTTGTAATATTGATATATTTTGTTGTAATTAATCACTTTTTTAAAGATGTTTGAGTAAACAAATAGTTGTTCCGCTACAATGTCTTAGACTCCTTTATTTAGCCACGTACATCCACAAGTCATTACTTTGCAGCCAAGTATTCACCCATGAGAAAATTGAATTAATATAGTAAATCATTGACAGTAATTATAGATGGATAAATGCATAAGTATTAATGGAGCATAAATAGAGTTATATGTGGATTATTATTATTTTTTTTATTATTTGAGTTAAACGAAGGAGATATCAAGGTTTTTATGAGTAAGGTGTAAGGTGAATTAAGGTAGGGTGGAGCATAAGGTGTAATTCTACGTTGGAGATAGAGGAGATACATGATATATGGTGATTTTCAGTAAATGGAGGTAAAGTGGTAAGAGGTGTTTCTTGGAGATTAAAGGTGTATTATGAACGACGATTTCTTGTGTATTAAGGTAAATAAGTAAATAAGGTGAAGGAGAGGTGATAATTATTAGAAAATAATCCACATATAGCATTTTTTATTATTTTTGAGTATTTTTTTTTTTTTGTCTTTGAAACTTTTTAACGAATCCCATTTTTTTTTTAAACAATTTTACATAATTTATATTTCTACTCTTGTAACATAAGTTACAAGATGGCTTTCCCAACGTGGGGCTGAAAAGCAGAAGAAGTTGTTCATGTAACCTTCCGTTACAATGTGCAAATTTCACTGTTGATTTTCTTTTGAAATTCTACATCGAATTATTTATCACATGACCAACCTCCCATTTAAAAAAACAAAGTTACATTCATGATGGCGGATAACTTTTTTTAAATGTTATTTTTACATAGAGTAGGTTCCTGAATCACAACTACATTCAAATTTTCCTTATATACGAAATATTAAACCGTTTCTAGACTTTCCGATCACCCAGTATTATAGTATTTGTACATTTTGTTAGTTTAGGGTCTAAAGCACAAGCATATGTAACACAGCACTGCAACAACAACCTAAAATTTCATGCAACTTATAACTGTTGAATTTATTGACGCGTAATACCATTCTTACGACTGAATATAGCCTACAAAACAAGAAGTTACGGCAACGTTATCTGGGAGGTTGAACCCCAGATTTCCGCCTCTTTAGGCCAATGCTCAACACTCAAGTGCCGACTGCTAATTTTAAATTATATCATTTACCATATCTGTAGGTGTTATACAATTTAAATCGGGTTGGGGCTGTAACCTCCCAATAACGAATTTTCCATCTGTATCGTGAATTTTGTTAAATAGAAGTTTAACACTATTCCATTACCCATGAAAATATTGTAAAAGTAAAATACAAATTGTACGAAATACAGCATTCCAAATTTGGATGGGCATACTTAAATAAGATTTGAGCTAATTTTATGAAATACCGACACTAAACCGTAAATTAAATCACATTGGTCGTTCTTACTACCTTTCTTAGAAACTCAGGTCTGGAAATTTTAGAGCTCTGCCATTAAGCTCGAAATTTTCATTAAGGACTACACTGAAACCTCGTTTATCCGCAACTCCGGACTATGCGCAATAGTCTTTAGAAAAAAAATTTAATTTTTTTGAGACAATACAACGTGAGTCATGGCAAGGCGTAAGCAACCTGACTGTAGTACTCACGTCGTCACTTTGAGTCGGACGCGCCCTTCAATCAGCGCCATTGTTTGTTTATTTCTGCTATATTGTCGTAAGATCAGTGTTGAGTAAGAGCAAACAATATTGTTGAGGAGTGCAGTGAATTTTTAAATCACAATTCATTATTAACGATAACTGTGCAATGACTTAATAGTGTTCAGAATTAAAATGTCAGACAGTGAAACAGAAGAACATTAAACAGTTTCAGTTTTGTTTGTTTTATTTCTTGCAATAATTGAACTAATTTTTCTGTATTTACCAGTAGTGAATATTGTATATTACAATAAATGATTCATGTGTTTTTATATAAAACCCCATGATATTTGGTTTATCCGGAATTTTCTTTACCCATAACGATACTGGACCCATCAAAACCGGATGAATGAGGTTTTAGTGCATTATTATTAGGATTGAAATCGCATAAGTTATTAAGACCCATCCTGAATTATTTCTCAAATATTTCCTTCTTAAATCAAAATATTCCTGACTCTTCCGGATCGGGAACCAATCTGACTTTAAAACGGAAGTATAAAAAGAATATTATTTCACTTAATGGTAAAGCTAACTATTAGTGTCTATGTTTTTCAAACTTTGAACTAAAATATTTAAAATTCATATTCTTAAGTTGTGAAGATTTCGTGTACTACATACCATGGACCCTTGGATGTTGCCAACGTTTGAGCGTTGGTTTTGCTTTTTACTTTCTTGTTGTCTTTGTCTTGCAAAAGCTGCTTCTCTGCAACACAAAAAAGTTTATGAAATTGCAAGTCAATAAAACCAACCATAGGCTTTGTATTTTAATAGAGTAGAAGGGCCTAGGCCTACTCCTACACAAGATTGCTTTTTAGAAATAAGGTCAACTATGAACTTAGGCCTGCTACTTTTGTTGAATTGCTGCAGTAAACATTATTGGTTTACTGATAAATCTTATTTTTAAAAGTTAAAGCCTATAAAAAGTATACAGTTCATAAACTACCACTGTGCAAAGAATAATTAAGTAAAAGCATTGTGAAGCACAAATTCTAAGATTCTAGTTGGTTGTGAAAATATATTGGCCTACTATTTTTATTTAAGTAATTTACAAATGAAATAAAAGAATTATATCTAAAAATGTCAGATGAAGATATTTGAAAAGCTGTTTTCAGCTATACCTACTATATGTTGACCATATAGTAAAAGGTCATTCTGTTCTGAAAATTCTAAAAGATAATAATTTTAAGCCATACAAAGAGCAGGAACTCTCCGATGAAGATTTTGATCGTAGAATGGAGTTTTGCGAAATTATGATGGCTAATATTGGTGATGATAATAGTTTGTTAAACAGAATAGTTTACAGCGATGAGGCAACTTTTTTTATTAAATGGTGAACAACTAAACAAACAAAACTACAGATACTGGTCTGATGAAAACCCGCACTGGTATTAAGAAACTCATTCCCAATATCCGTTGAAAGTTAATGTTTGGATGGGTATTGTTGGACAGCAAGTTATAGGCCCCATTTTCATAGATGGCAATTCAAATGCTGATAAATATGCAGCAATGCTTCAGGAACAAATTATTCCACAAATGCAAAAAAATTTGGCCCTGAATTTCAAAAGGTATGGTATCAACAAGAGTATTTTCCAAGGCGATGGATTGGTCGAAGGCCTGCAAGATCATCCGACTTGTTTCCTTTGGACTATTTCTTATAGGGCAACATTTCTACCAAACTAAACCTCTAAATATCACAAAGATAGATTTATAACATGGTTTTAAACGAGGCAATGTCAAAGCACTTGCTCGGTTTTCTTAGAATAATTTGAAAATACTTACATCGCAGAGTTTCTTTGAGCAGCAGCTTTACCCTGGCAGTGATGATCAACTGTATGTCGATGTTTAAGGCAAAAGTTTAACTTGCACTCGCTGCAAAGAACTGGAATGACTTCTTTCCCTTTACAACCTTTCATTGAGCATTTGTTTGTAAACACCTAAACAAAACACAAATTTTGAATCAATCATATTAGCCACGGATCAATTATATAATTATATTATATTGCATGTGAGTACTCACGTCTGTTGATCCTTTTTGTTTTTTCTCTCAATAAAACAATTGCAATTTCGGGCATGAAATACCCATCATCAGGTTTTTATAAACATATCACATACACAAGAACACAAAGACACACATATATTTCACTCCGTGTGGAAATCAAAAATAACAATGCCTTAATTACTTAGACCTGAACTTATCTTGGAACAATACAAGAATCGCATTCAACATATACAGAAAACCTACAACTACAGATAAAACCATACACAAATCCTCTCATCATCCACTAGAGCAAAAACTAGCCGCTTATAATAGCCTTGTATATAGACTTTTATCAGTACCCATGTCCGCAACAAATTATGAGAGAGAAAGGAATATTAAATTAAACACATCGCACAAGCTAATGGCTACAGGACAACTATCGTGGACCAATTAATAAGTAAGCATAAGAAAAAGAAAATGACACAAAAAATAACAACTAAGTGTAATAATAGTGAAAAGAAAAAATATGCTTCATGTGTCTATGGTAACATGTTCAACAACATTTTAAAGAATATAATGGCCAATAATAATATCATTCTCATGTTCCGTACCACTAATAAGTTGGAATTTCTGCTCAAACCAAAAACTAGAGAAAAATTCGATGAATATAAAACAACCGGTGTATACAAGTTAATATGCAATGATTGTCCTAGTTTCTACATAGGACAAACTGGACGTCCATTTAACATTAGGTAGAAAGAACATTTGCCACCTAGCAACCTTAGAGCTACCAAATCCACTTATGCCGAACATCTTATCAATAACCTCCATTCATATACTGATATTAACACTAATATGAGTATATTACATAAGTGTAAGAAGGGAAATACTCTTCTTAGAGGAATTTACAAACAAAATCAAAAGGGGCCTTTTTGAGATTTTTCAAAAAATCATTTTTTTTATTTTTGAGAAAAATTAAAATTAATGTAATATTGGCATGTTGTATGTCAAATGAAAGGCCTTTAAATTCTGAAGAGAATGATACCAATTTCAACTTTATAGGAGCATTGGTGCATGATTTAACGCCTATTTTAAGTACAAGCGCGAGGTCAAAATCCGTACTTTTTAGCGTTTTTGACCCTCGATAACTTAATAAACTAAGAGCTCCAAAAATCTAAAATTTTAGATTTTTAATAGTCTTGGTGGGTACTATTAGTAAACCAAAAATCATCAAAATCCAAGAGGGCAAGGTCTAGACCATTGGTTGACTTGACAAGACCCCTCTGAGAGGTCTTGTCAGGGTTCAAATTTGTACTCCTATAAGAATAAAATTTGTATTTAATTATACTATTAAAAATTACCTTTCTTCTATCTTTAGCAGGATCCGACTGGCAGTCTCTGTCTATATGAGCTCCCACAGCAATGTCGGGCATTTCACCTTTACGCCTGGGGATAGGCGCATTACACAACGGGCATACAGGCACTTGTACATCTTTTTTGTACGCAGACGGGCAGGAATGTTGAATGTAGGACATATGATCATGACTGAAACATTCAAATGTAAAATAATACTATTTTTACTGAACAATGAATTAGTCTTACATAAATAGAAAATACACAAGAAGATACATTTTTAATAAATTGAAGGAAATAAAACCGGACAATTCCAACAGGTCCGTTGGGATTAATGTGTTGTCAACTTCCGTTAACCAAAATGCAACAGAAGAGGAAAAACGGATAGTGTAAACCTATCCTTAAGTGTGTGTAAGTTGGTTATTTTTTGTGTTTAGTAGTGATTAAAAACGATTCTACAGAATTGTGTAAATGGAGCCGACATGTACTGTAAGTAACCAGCTGGCATTCCAATTTGGTTTCAGGCTTAGGCTCTAATTATGTTTGGAATAGCTGAACTCTACTGTATAAACCACTCACCACTGTATTATTATTCTGAGACAAGTAATCTGAGACTCATTTATCTAGTTTTTATTTGATTATTTATTATTCGAGGACTATTGTAATTATGATGATTGTTGTGCTGGTTTATAAGTATTTTTTTACTATATGTATTTACTGTGTTTTGTTTTAATGCAGTGAATTACAGATTGAAATATATGTGATGAAGCGGCTGGCTGTATGCGCAGAAGCAGGGAAGGCCAATGCGCATGCGCTATAGCGTGTAGGTCAGTGTAGCGAGCCAGTCGGGGACAGAGATTCGTCGCGTTGTCTAGTACACTGCCTTTACTAAAAACATTGTAGTGTTGACGCACCGTGTTTATTTATGTGATAAGGAAGCAATTACTTATTTTTACTCTGTGGTGTACAAACAAAAATGGATGTGCATCAGAGTTGTTCTAATAGTAGGAAATCAGTGATACAGTAGACCATGCGCCGCTCTCCGGCCGTAAAAAAACAAACTGGGTAGTAGTTCCACTGGCAGTAGTCATACCCCCCATCCCGCCACACATAGCATACCTCCCCCTTCCACTTGCCTGCCCAACCAGCTTCTTCACATATAGGCCTACTTCCATCATTAAAACTATCTGTGTTAGTGTGATTGTTTACAATTACAACTATTGTTCTACTGCAACGAAGACTGACTTTAATGTTTGAAGTGTGTTGTTAATAGTTAATGTAGCGATTGTGATAATATAGGTTATTTATCAAACTACGTTATTTGGTGTTTTATGAACTGCATACATATGTTATTGGACTGTAAATTGTAAGTAAATTTTTGAAATAGATCCTAAATAGTCAATAGGCTACTTAAAAAAGTATTGATATTTCAAATTTAAATTCAAAATTTTGAAACTTTCCATATTTCTGCAATGGATTATTATTCATAAATCAGGAGTAAAAAAAGAGAAAAAATGGGACTTACGAGAAATAATTACAAAGTTTTTAATGACCAACAAAAATATCAGATGTCTTCAAATAATAGTTTACTTATATAGGCCTAACATTACATATACAGTAGAACCCCTCTTAACCGGCCTCGGATCAATCGGTCCTCGGCTTAACCGGCCTATTTCAAGAAACAACAAAATCAAATATATTAACTGGCCGAAGTCTCAAACATCGATTATTTGACGGACATTTTGGGATGACACAATGTTATTTGTGCTACTGTTTGTGGCAGGGAAAAGGGGGGAGGAGGAGCGTAACAAAGGAAGCCGCCTTATCGATTGATCTTGCCGCGGAAGCAAGAGGGGGGATCAAATCTTGCTTCCCATGGCAACTGTATTATTTTTTCTTGGAATCAATTAACCAAGCGGCATCCTTTGTTTCTCTTTCTTCATCTGTTTATTTCTCGGAACCTTTACTGAATTTCGTGAGAGCAAAAGTGCTTGAAAATGGGGAGAAAAGGAGGCGAGGGAAGTTAAAATGTTTACATGTAATTTGTTAGTGTTTGTTTGTGTGTGTATATACAGTACATACAATAAAATCAGTTGCAATAACGTCTTATTTCCTTTATTATTTATGAAATATGTACTGTAGGTTATTTTTGAACTAAAATCTATTTTTTACGGGAACCTCGGATCAACCGGCCAAACTCGTAACCGGCCAGGGTCTCGGTCCCGACCTGACCGGTTAAGAGGGGTTCTACTGTAGTATCTTTTCATAATTTTGTTGTTGCTTATATTATAAAGGACGAGGTTGGATTTATTATTTGACGGGGGTACGGGACAATTTGTCCCTGGGGACCTTGGTTTCTCTCCACGGCCCTGCTCCATCCTCTAGAACTGCTAGAGTACTACACTACTGTCTCCAAAATGCATTGGTGAACTTAAATTTTAAGACCACGCTAGGATTGGCAGAAGATTGTAATCAATATAATTTTGTAAATCCTAGGAAATATAATTATTACAATTAAAGCTACTTACCAAAATATTTGTTCACAAGCATCGCATTTGACCGGTAAAAAGTCTGTAAGTAAACAAAGAACAACATATTAGGCCTATGTACCATTAAATTAATTTATTTGGTTTGTTTGATTTTACATGATGAATTTATATTTGAATTTACTTATTTAAAAGTCAACAATAGGTCTAAATACAAAATTTAATAATAAAAGACATACAGTAACCCAACGTCGTACAAAATTCCTGAATAGGCATACTACTTATAACAGTCCAAGCGCTCAAAATTTGCAAAAATAATTGAATTAGGCTACTTCATGATACTCCCAATACGGGGGTTGTCGTGCGAAGCATGCAATGATTTGTGTATTGAAAATACTCCCAATACGGGGGTTAGTGTGCGAAGCACGCAATGTTTTGTATGTTGAAGATACTCCCAATACGAGGGTTATGTGAAGGACGCAATGATTTGTGTACTGAAGATACTCCCAATACGGAGGTTAGTGTGCGAAGCACGCAATGTTTTGTGTGTTGAAGATACTCCCAATATTCGGAATGGCGTATGCAGCGCTCAATGCTTTGTGTATTGAAAATTCTCCCAATATGCGGAATGGCGTGTGAAGCACGTAATGCTTTGTGTATTGAAGATACTCCCAATATATGGAATGGCGTTCGAACCATTTTGCAGCTATTCAGCACCGTCCTGAGTAGACCTATTTCCCAAATTGTTGGTTGAAACCCTAAAACATAGGCCTATAAACTTAATTTTGGAAATTTGCTCAACTCACGTCAGCGGTTCAGCTGTGTGGTTGAATTATTTCTATTCACTACACTTAAATTTCTCTACTCTTAAAATAACTGTATTTAATTACTGTATTTTTCAAGAAACTTCTTGTTGACTCAAATTTTAAACACTTAATGTTTTACTAAGTAGGCCCTATATAGATTCATATAACATTTTAATAGTAACTTATAGTAATATATAGGCCTAAATAAAATTAACATAGTTTCTACCGTAATATTAAGAGGAGACATAATGTAATATACCCCATTATTTTTTTAGCATGTTTATTAAATACAAAATACAAATTACATTTGGTTATTTTTTTACAATTTACCAAGTAGGCAATCAATCGTCACGTCATTCGCAGGGTACAATACCGTAGATGAAAAATGAATATTTTTTTAGCGTGTAAGTTGGAATATTATCAGGTGATATTACGTCTTTGACTTAAGCCTATACTGATCATTTTCATTAGTATTTATGTATCGTTTAGAGTAGGCTATATTGTAAAATGAAAAATTTCTGTTTTTATGGTTTGTAATCATAAGTATCCCGATAAGTATGGGTACATTAGTTTGTTTATGAGTATGACAACTGTGGTGAAAGTTTACATTACGACCCCTAGCTATATTGCAGTAAAGGTGCCAACATATATGCAAGAAAATGCTCTAAATACTTATGTAATGTTCAATTCGGCGCAAGTTTACTATTCGACCCTAGGCTAACCTATGGCAACAGAAGTGCAAGAAAAATAATAACAAATAAACCTAAAAGGTTCTAACCTATAGTATTTAGTCACAGTATGTTTACCTGTATTCAACATTTAACAGTAGAGTGTAAAACAATGTCATTGTCTGCAAAAATATTAGGCTAGGGTTGAATAGTAAACTTCCATTCAATTCTACTAACTAAACATTAGGCCTACATTCTTGAACTTTTTCTCACTCGTAGGTTTCAGATTAGTAGGCCTACCTCTACCACAATATGAAAAAGAGGTATATTGTAAATTTGACAAAAAGAATTACCGGTAACAATAATTAATTTTTTTAAACAGACCCATAACTTAAATATAACCTTACCTAGCTTTTTACAAGACTCTTCAAAGCACTGCTTTCCTAAATGTGGAAATTCCATCTTTTAAATAGGTCTAAAAGGTACGAGAATTTAATAAATACACTAATCAAAATTCAACGTCTGGAGTGCTTTCAACAAGTTAACTCATGAAATGATAGAATGACTCTGTACATTGTTGAGGAAAATAATACATCTTATATACAATACTAGAATTGGCTGTCTTCTTACGAAAAACTATGAGTCATGAATTTGAACATTCTAGAACAGTGCCACAGAGTACTGGCAATAACATTTTAACTTATGAAATGAGAATGAGATGACAAACTGACAAACAGAATGAATGAATTGCAGAAGTTAGCTCTGTTGTTCTGCTATGTGCCTCCGTGCCTGTTAAATTAGTATTTGATAACAAAGATTCCATATTGTACACTGAAGCTTGACACATATTATAAAATATAATAATATGTGATCGTTACAGTATTAGTTTTGATAATATATGTAGATTTGCGTTTGTGTAGATATATATTTTTACTTAAGTCTTGCAACATAAATTTTGTCAGTAATATTACTTTCTCACTATACTATAGTACGAATAGAGAAAGTATACTGATCAACTGATCGCAAAAAAATCGATGTTGAGATTTTTGTAGAAATAGTAGAAATATCTGTTTTGGGATCCCCTGAGTCCAAAAAAGTGTTTTTTACAAAATGTCTGTCTGTACCAGTATATCTGACTGTATGTATGCAATGCTGGAGAGAAAACTATTCCATCGATTTCGAACAAATGTGTACCAAACATGTCAATTAGGCTTGTATAGATGCAGGAAAGATTTTGAAACATTTTGAAAAACAACCTACCTTTTGGCCTAAAAACCCCCAAAATATCAGTTATTTTTTTATAAAAAAAACTGTTCTAACGATTTTGGCTTATTGTACCGTAAATGTACCCTACCATAAGCGAAAACCGCATCTTTCTAAAAAAATTTTTTCGTGCATCTACACAGGCCTAATTGACATGTTTGGTGCAAATTTGTTCGAAATCGATCGAATAGTTTTCTCTAGCTAATAATATTTATTAGTTAACTTATTCTCTTACTTTAATATATCCCCTCTCCTACTTTAGTACAATAATTATGAAGTCACAGTGGATCTGTTTAATACTTTAAATATGTTTGTGAGAAAGTATGCGCCAGTTTCTGGTTTGCCGTTTACTTTTTATAATCATAGAATTTCCCTAAACAATCAAAATTAATTCATCATGAGCTACGGAATCCTGTTGTACAAAGTGTAGATACATTTTTATAAATCACAGTTCATAATATAAGAGTGCTAAAATAAAAACTTATAATATAACATAAAAAGTAATAATGCATTGTAAAAAAGGCCAAATAAAACTATTGTTATACCACAACTGATGACACAAGTTTGTGTAATGTAAACTCAAGAATATGATCTAATATAAAAATATCATACTAGTCAGTAGTCAGCAACTTTGTGGTCGGCATTTTCAATTTTTCATTGGGAGTCCGCTTTGCTACATAAACAACTAATCAAGTCAACAGAGAGTCAAGACTTCGTATATAGTTTTTGTTTGCTTAAGTTGGCGTCATTTCATTTAAGTGTTGTATTTCCTTCAAAATATTAGACGAAAATTCAAATGTAAAAAAATCAAAATTGAGATACCGGTAAAGGGAATTTTCATTACTTGCCGTCCTGTAGATGTTCTGCATTAGTTATTTCTCACAAAAACAACACAAGTCCTTTGTAATTTAATGGTGTAAATAGTATGATCCCACAAAAACCACACTTGTCATTAATGGTTTCTTAAAAAAAAGTAGGTAATTGTGTAGGTACTTTAAGACCACACAGGAGAAGTGTAAACTTTTTAACACAAGTTAAGAAATGAGGAAGCACAATGTCCATTTCAGAGGAATTACTATTTAAACTATACATTGTATTAACATTAACAGACTAAGCCTATGAAGTAGGACAATCTGCTACACTTATACACCCAACTCAAATATACTAAATTAGCAATGTGATTGTGGCCTAACCGGGCGGTAGTATATGGTGATGAACTCTGCTGGTTCGAATCTCGGCAAGACCAAAACTTTTTTCAAACAGATGGAATAGAGCGTTTCACAAAATGCATGGTAAAATCCGATTCAGCCCCAGCAACAAGTAAACTATATACTCTGCTATACACACATGCATACAAATTTTTTGGACGAGGTGCGCCTACAGCAGAAGTTTACAAAAACAGCTGATGTCAGGCACATGTGTTGTTTTGCAAGAATTGTGTTACTGGCTGCCCATCCACACAATGCCATAACTTCAGTAAGTTATTAATATGTTATTAGTTGACTGTTTTATTGGTTGGATTTTTTCTATTATAATATTATTATGTCAGTTCCAATAAGAAAATGTAACAAACCAAAGAAGGAAGACTTTATTAGAGATAAAAAAGTTCAAGGGTTGCATGTTAACCACAAAGGCAAATTTATAAAGGAGAAATGTATTGGAGAAGATTGCAAGTAAGTATGCCTATATGTTCGACACATAGATAATGAAGACAACAGCTTGCAGTGGTTGTGGGGACTAAAATGTATTTGTTTTTTATTTAAAATATTTACTTATGGTCTAAGTTCGTTTTATAGTGTAGAGCGACTGATGGCAGCTGCTCCTATTAGGTTCTAAATTCCATCACTAATATAAGCCTATAAATCAATGTTATAGATCTTTCTTGTTTTACTTTTATGATTCTTGTGGATTTATGAATATTTTCTAAATTGTCATAATTTTGCGCGTGTAATATGATTCATGTTTTATTTAACAATTTACTGTGGAATCTACTTATATAAAGCTAGACGGTAACACTGATTCACTGACATTAATTATTAGGCACTTCCGTAATCGTACCTCCCTCGACCTCATACTTCAATTAAAGCTCTCGACGAGAAACTTTTGGGAAAATTGCCAGAATTTAACATTTTTTAATTTTGGAAGCACCTTTTGGGCGGGAAAGATTTTTTTGATTTCTTCATTTTCCCACTTTGAGCGCATTTAGTAAGAAAACGGTAA
>JAGFPH010005897.1:52037-67774 GCA_018207615.1 Philaenus spumarius
GACTGGTGACCATTTCCAATCGATTTCTCGTGGCCAAAAGCCCCATAAAAAATCAAAAAATCCTTAGACGGAGATTCCAGATCCATTTAGCAGACAGACAATTATCTCTCGCTTTAGAAGATAAGATATATTGAATTAATTATGCAAATATCATATTACAAAAAGGCACACAGCCTAGGAAGAGCTCACATCTCTCTCAAAAGATACTCTTAGCCACTTTAGGCTTTACATTACACATAAACAAAGTTAATGAAATTACAAAACATATTTCAGTAACTACTAGTAAGTAGTTATTAAAACATTAGTTAAATTATAAAGTTATTCTGCTAATTATTGGCACACACCCTAGCATCTCGGAAAGAATTAGAAAAACTCACCAAATAATACGGCGACCACGCACTGGTGGACAACTGCAGGCAGAATGCCACGAGGGACGCTCTCTAAACAGTTTTGTTAGACCAGGGGCCTAGCCCGAGGACAGTGGTCACTCTAGGCTTAAGCTTCAATTTGATTGGTCCACGAACATTCATTGTGCACGTGCTCTTGGTGACATTTAGAGCAAATTCAAGGATTTGCGTGGTTAGCTCAGGAAACAGTTGGTAATGTTATCAGACTTGTACTTCCTATGTGAATGTAAAATATATTCAAGCTAAACTCCTTATGTTTGAATTATAAGTTACAATTAAGAAAACTCGTATTTTCAGTATGAATAACGAGTTACCCACTGGGCACTTACAGGTCCATTACAATCTTTATCTGGAATAAGATTGTTCGATTACCGGTTTCGACAAGTAGATTGTCATCATCATACCATTTTAAAACAATCATAATAATAAATACACACAACACATCGTAAAACACATAAACAAAGTGTGTTTATTTGTTTTAAGATGTGAGGTGTGTACTTATTATTATAACTGTGTTTTAAATTATTTCATGATGACAATCTACCTGTCGAAACCTGTAATAGAAAACTTATTCCAGATAAGGATTGTGATGGTCCAAAACAAGGAAATAAATAAATAGATTTTTTCAGTATACAGGTCTCTTCCGACTCAACCCACAAAACGCAAGACTGCTGGAAGATCAAACAGGCATCTACAAAATAACCTGCGACAAAATCTATATCGGCCAAACAGGAAGAGCGTTTAGGTATGTTTTAAACAGCACCTGAAAAAAAAGACCGTTTCGGGTAACACGTCCAATTAATACATTTAATTGATGAAAACTACAATTACACCGACTTTGGCCAAAACTATAAACCTATAAAGATATACCGGTATAGTAAGGGAAAATTTATGAACGCTGTGGAAGAATTCGTAATTTATAAGGCATTTAAAGTAGAAAACAAAAACAATGAACACGAAGTATTAAATGAGCAATTAAAATTTCGAATCAAACACCCTATACAACAAGGCACTAAGAATTCAGGAAGCCCGCGGCGAATAATAGTTCCGACTGTATATAGATAACACACAGCCAGTCGACATCTGGCAGCCATAAGATATACACCTGTTAACTGTGTTTTAAATGCGTTGTTGTTTTATGTGTTTTTAGTTAATGTTTTGACCATCTCCATTCACAAGATATTCTGATGATGGGATAGACATTCCGAAACGTCAAATAAATAAACAAAAAGAGGTCACTGACGGAACAATATAAGTTATTGTATTGTTAGTGATATGACCTTTTGAAATCCCCTGACTTTTCCCTGACATTTCACTGACTAAATAACTTTTTCCCTGACCAATCTAAGAAAAAGCACAAACAAAACCATGCTAATTTTGTTTTAGTAAATTAATCAAATTATATTGGTGAGAAAATCTAATTTTAGGAAATTCATTAAATATTTAATTAAATACAATAATATTATAACAGTTAGTTAAATATTTAATACTATCTATATTACTGTACCAACCACCAGCAGTTGTAAACTACACATTTATGACTATATATTATAACAAAAGAAAAAACTCATTGGTTTTTGTAATCTAACTACAGGTTACAGAATTGCATTAAATATTTAATTAATAGATACAAAGATACCCAAATTCGAAAAAATTCAATAATAAAACTAACATTTTTAGAAACTGCCTGCTAGAGAAAGGATTCAAGGACATAACATAGCAAGTGCATTGGAACAAGTGGCCACAATCACTCCCATAACTTGCCGATATTTGTTTTTACGTATCAAAATATGTATTTTCTTATTGTTTAGTTTAGAACTTCATCTAATCTTTAATGTTTATTTTATCAATTAAAAATTGTATTAATCTATGATTTTAAATAGTTATTTTAAACTATTTTCCTTAGAAATGTTATTTTCCCTGACCTTAACCAAAATTCCCTGACTTTTCCCTGTCGCTAGCCACCCTGTATTATAATATAAAGAAATGAACTTTTAAATTAGTATTAGTATACAATATTGGAGGTTAGAAATAGAAAATGTTTAAGATCAGTAGGTTGCCCAACATAATACATAACCAACAAGTCTTCACTACATCAGCGATATACAAGACTACATCACATTGTACAGATATCAGCGTGTGAATCCTGGCACTTGACTTCGCTCTGGTGCGATGGGTACGGGGGGAAAAGACGTAAAAGTGGAGAAAAAAAAAAACACTTTCCCACACCATTTTCTAATGTGACTCTTCCTACAAACAAACTGGTGGATGTTTACCACAACCTTGAACAGAGATGAAACGGATACCGGATATTCAGTCAGTGCTGAGTCTTACTTGTGATTATTTGCTTTCGATTGTTGCATAAAATTGGAACTGGTTTATCTACCCGCCTTCCACTGATGTTTTTAGTCAGGTTAGTAGAGGTTTGCTCACGTGCCAGCTTACGCGCCAGTATCTGTGTTCAGCATCAGTAACCTCAAATTTGTATTTGTCTTTTTGCAAATATATGTTAAATAATATTATTTCAGATTTAAATTATAAGTATATAAATTATTTATATATTTAATTAATTCAAATTCTGGGGAGGCCTAACCTCCGTTGCCTACCTTGACAACCACCATGGCTTCGTATTATGTTAAAGTTAGCGAGACAAATAGTTATTCGCAGTTATTTAACAGTATGAACTCTTTGCAGAGTAATTTGTATTTTTTAAACATCTATCACCAATTTACTAACACAAATCAATAATCGATAGACAAGGAGGAAATAAACAAATCAATAATCGATAGACAAGGAGGAAATAAACAAATCGGTCAAACATATTAATATTTACAGAGTTTTTAATATTTTTATACATAATTATAAAATAAAAATATTTAAGTACATATATAATTAATCGTTTATGTATAAATACATGTAAATGTAGCTTGGAATGATTTAGAATACATTATCAGCTCGGCAGTGTCAGTGCTAGCACCTGATCTTTTTTGGAAAAATAATCAGAAAGCCGCAAATTTGCATACCTGAAAAAGTATAATAAATTAACACATTATATATCTAAACACATGAACTGTACATGTATATAAAGACTTAACAAAAAAGGCTTATTTCTATAGTTCTCACAGTGAACTTTACCGATTTTAATATTGTTAGAAACTTAGAAGATCTGCACCAAATTCTAAAATTTCCATTTCCTAAAAAATGTGAAAAACTACCCCGTATAAGCATTGAGCAGACAAATGAACATTTCATTAATGCAATGACAAATGTAAAAACTAGGCTAGGTACTATATATAAATGAATTTTATATCTTATTGCATATATTTTAGACAAGTTAGGATGACCAAAAACCAATGTTTGGAGAGTTTGTTATTTAGGCTAAGTTATGTACTATACTTCGTTAGAATACACTTGTGAGATGTTAGCATAATGTTCACTGTTCACTTTTGACAAATGAAATTGTTCAATTTGTTTGTATTGATTGTAAACTTGTATTGCAACATTTGCAACATGAACTAAAATGTTCAAACTTAACATGCAACGTGATCTCTCAACTTAACTAGGGGCTCCGAACCTGTTCGCTTTGCTCACCAACTCCTGCGGCGACTCGTGGACAAGCAAATACAAATAGATTATTGTATACTCTGATATTTTCATGGAAATTACGATTGATTAGGACAGAGGCACTTGGATCAGGTTAGGGTGATGGGGATAGCGCTGAAGTATACATAATGTGAGGCAGAGATCAAAATCGACACGCGTCTACGTAAAACCACTGATTTTTACATTTTCTCGATTTTTAAATAGGAAACCTAAATATTTCCGGGGTAAAAAGTAGCCTAGATTAGTCTCTGAAAAGTGCTCTACGTGTAAATGAAAGATTTGTTAAAATTGGTTAAGCCGTTTCGGAGATAAGACCGGACAGACGGACAAAAAAAATGTAGGATTTGGTAATGTGTGAATAACCATGTGGGCTAAGAAAAAAGGATTTATTCTGAATTCACAGATAGACACTTTTATTTGTATGTGCTAGTAAGCTCCCAAGAAAAATCACAGGCTGATTAGGGGATTTTTAACTTGGTAAATGTGTACAATAATAAGGATTATAAAACTGTAGGCCTATTTGTCAAACATTTTTATTTACATAGTCTATGATATTATATACTATTTAAAAAAATTTCTAAAACGGTTGACCCTAAAGGCCATCCATGTAACTTCCCGCTAAGTTTAATTACAACAAACACTATTTTTGGAAATTTTGAACTGCCATAACTTTTGAATGAATCAACCGATTTTTATGCGATTTGCGGCAATCGATGCAGTTTTTTAAGTCCATTGAAAGAATTAACAACAAAAATTTTTCAGATGAAAAGTTTCGGAGAAATTGAGGAAAAACACTTTTTTTTATTTTCTTTCGTTCACGGTATCTCGCGAATGAATCAACCGATTTGCGGCAATATAGATGCAGTTTTTCGATGCAGTTTTTCGAGTCCATTGAAAGAATCGACAACAAAAATTTTTCTCATGAAAAATTTCGGAGAAATTGAGAAAAAACACTTTTTTTTATTTTCTTTCGTTCACGATATCTCACGAACGAATTAACCGATTTTGACCGGACTGGTAGCTATCGACATCGCTTTTCAAGGTTAAAAGCTGATTAGATTTAGGAATTGATCAATAAAGCCGTTTAAAAGTTATTCCAAAAAACCTGATTTGAAAATATTTTATTTCTTAGTTTTTTTTTAAATTTCTCAGAACCTACCGGTCCGAATTAGTTGAAATTTTCAGGAAATCTAAGTTTGATGGAACTCTTTAGAATGCCGTTTGGTAGGATCCAATCGGTTAACCCGTTCAAAAGTTATAAGCAGGACACATACTTACATACACACACACACACATACATACAGACAGGGTGACACCCTCTCGGGAGTGATCAGGAAAGATTCCTAGGACCTCAAAACGTCGAGATCTGATGAATACTCGATTTTCAAAAAACGGGGTGAAACCAATAACTTCCCGATTTTAGAAAATTTTCAATTTTCTTAGCGGGAAGTTAAAAAGATAAAAATACTATATTTGAATAGCTTTTTATTTCATATTGATAGATCAAATGATTTAGAAGTTATTAATATTATAGTAAAGAAATTAATAATCGAATATGTTTATATGTTATACGAAGATGAGCGAATGTTTCCGAAGTTAAACGAATATATCTTTTTTTTAAATTTGTATAAACAAATATATTGATAATAAAAGGTTGAATTTATGTACTTACAGTTTATAACCTCAAAGCAAATATTATAGCATACATTAGTTCTATAACTCATATTTAAAAAAAATCAACTTCACAAGAAATTATAATGATTGAAGTTGTAAACATAACCCCAAACTATAATCTACACTGGGTTTGTTTAAGTGTTGCAGATGATGGGTGAAATCAGCTGTTTAGATGTATGAATGCTTCCGAAGTTAAACAAATAGGTATTTTTTCTTTAAATTTGTATACAAAAATATATTGATGATACAAGGTTGTATTTATATTCATTTTATAACCTCAAAGCAAATCTTATAACGTATTATAGCCTACATTAGTTATTTAACTCATGTTTTAAGAAAATCAACTTCACAAGACTTTATTGATTGAAGTTGTAAACATAACCCATAAAGTATAATCTTTGCTAGGTTTGTTTTAGTATTAAAGATGATGGGTGAAATCAGCTGTTATATTATAATGTTACTCACGCACATACGTACATAAGCTTTTATAGGAGTTGACAGACTTGTATCGTGTAGTGTTTAAATAGAATGATTTTGGAAAAATTTGTAACAATATAATGAAATTTGAAATAAATATAATATTATATTAGACATTACGATTACATCGTAGAGTGTAAGTAAAAATACTTACTCCATAAAATCAAAATCTATATTAGATACGTGAGCTTGTACAAGAGCCCATACTCCCCACATAAAGCTGGCTGAGAGAGCGAATTTGTTGACTTGTACATAGAGTTTCTCAATGTCTCTATCGGTAACTTTGTAATCTTCGATATCACTATTGTATTCTTCTAAATATATCCTTAACCAATCCCACTGGAACTCTCTACTTGGGTAACGGGAGAAATCGACGTTTGTAACACCTGTAATGTAAAAATAGTCATTCATTAATAAATCCATATAAATCCATTGACGTAGGTCTGTGTACCTGTCCTGGATCATAATGTTTGGAAATTGATTTGTGTACGAATTAAACTACAGATAACGCATGTGAATTAGGGCACACAGTTTTGATAAGACATGTTTTATCGCAGTAAATAGAACTGTTGCTTGTTTATACTTGAAAATGTTAATAACTTACATTTCATATTATAGAAGTAATACTAAATAAATATATGAATATTATTTTTTTAAATTGTTCAAATTACCTCAAGTATTTATGAAATTAAAGTAAAATGTATATTTTATTATAATTACTTGTTCGGACATTTGCCATCATTTGTGTGTTAAATAATCAAACACGACGTTTCGGGAATACAAATCAATTCCCGTTCTCAAGTGACTAAAACTAACGGTACATAAACCTAGACAACTAGGCCTATGTAAGGGTGAACAAGGTAAAACTACAAATTATTACTAACAAATAAAAAGACCTTTAAACATTAGAATAAAAGAACACAAAAATAATGTACGGTTAGGCCTAGTTGATAAATCGAAAATTGCAGAACATATATGGTCCGAAAATCACAAATTCAATTGGGAAGAGGCAAAAATCATACACCGGGAAAGTAATCTTTACAAACGTAAAATAATTGAAGCCTCATATATAAAACTAGTGGACAACCCTATCAGCCAAACAAGCATTGAGGTTAGGCCACTATGGCTCCCATTATTAAAAAAAGAACTAAAACTTGATTATAATAACCATAATAATAATAAAACAGAAATGTTACCGACTAATAAAAATGCTGAACTTTTACCAGTAGAATCACCACGTGGTGTTATAACCCGTTCCCGTGCGAAACACCTGCACTATATGAAACAATAGGGAACTACCCCTTCCTGTTGGCCACGCCTGAACACTCTGGCCAGTTGTCAGTCTATCTTCAACTGGTAAACTAGACGCTTGCCATCAATTGCGTGTGCTTAGTGTATGAATTGTGTTGTGTCTGTGTTTGGTGTATTTGACTTCTCAGTCAACTTAGCTCTGAGATCCATCATGTAGATATTTAAGGTTAGTAATAATTAATTTGTAGTTTTAACTTGTTCACCCTTACATAGGCCTAGTTGCCTAGGTTTATGTACCGTTAGTTTTAGTCACTTGAGAACGGGAATTGATTTGTATTCCCGAAACGTCGTGTTTGATTATTTAACACACAAATGATGGCAAATGTCCGAACAAGTAATTATAATAAAATTCAACATCCATCATTAACAAACAATAAATTCAAACAGAGAAGAAAATGTATATAGTGGATTTATATCTAGATATAGTAAGACACAACTCATTTACAAGGTGTGAAAATACGGCAAATAATTATATTACAACCAAAGTAATAAGCTTACGTAGAATCCTTGGCTACTTGTACTTGCCCCAACGTTGAATCCATGACTGGAAGCATTTCAGGAAGGCTTTTTTCAGAAGGGCTTTTTTGTTATTGAGAAGAGCCAGAAGTCGCATGGTGCTAAATTTGGTTAGTAAGGCAAATGTGGACATACAGAAACACTTTTCCGCCCAAAAACTCGTTTTCAAAAAATTCGAAATTTTAGGGGATGTTTTGGGAGTGTCAAAGTTACTAAAAATCCCCATATTTAACTTTGATTTGTCTCTCCGTGCAACGGACCAGCTAGTTATAATTATAGGTTAGTTATAGGAAGAACACAATTAAGTGATAGTTATATTTACTATCCAGGACATTTAAAACAAATAATATCACATATATTATTTATCAAGGCAATTTTTTTGTCGGTACGCCATCTTCCTTAATACATCATCAAATTACATGAATGAGGCATCATTTTAAAGCTTTCCTTAACCGCTACACCGGAAAAATATACAAAATACAATTATAAAAAAAAAATAATAATAAAAAAATAAATAAAGAATCCGAAAGTAACAGTGATGTAAGATCAAGTAAGTTGTAGGGATATTTTCCTGGCGTTGGCAACACTGATGATAACGATACCCAGCTGGAGAGCTGCCGTTACGCCACTACATTGCTATTTTTAATTAATTGTATATTTAGTATAGTGTACTTTAATTAAGTGGGATTTAAGTAAGTCAGAATGCGAATGCTTCGCACGGGTCAGCTAGTATTTACATAAATTACATCCAAAAACTCTTAGAACAATTTCGTAAGTACTGAAAGCTAGAATAAATAATAAGTCTCAATAAAGAGACATTAAACAATATCATCAGTGATCTGTTAACTCAATATTCAAAGTGAACAAAATAGCATTGTTGAAAACTCTAATGTAATTCTATCAGCCATAAGTGAACTATATCTTTCAACTGTACTAAACTGTCATATTTTTTTAAAACACATTATCTCTTATTTTGTTCAGACTATAATTTTAACAACGAAAATCTTAACCAACTGTAAATTAATTCAATGAACCTTCTTCATCTGTATTTCTTTTAAATTTCTATTTTTATTATATATGAGCATATATATCAAAGCCCACTAAAGAATACCGTTGAGGGACGGGCTTGTGTACACCGAGACCTTGAACGCTCCAATCGCCGTCACGTTCTTCCAACGCTTCTAACTGACTGCAGCTGGCTCAACGCATTTATAATTCTTTAAACTGTGCGATCAAGCCTCGAGCGGTAAATACCAGGAGTGTTCGAGGCTAATAGATATGGAAACGCTGCGCGCCCATCCTATTGGCCGTCTCGCAACGGTATTCTTTAGTGGGCTTTGATATAGACTGTTTCCGATTCCAATGGTTCGATGTCTCTCGCAAGTTGTCTTTGCCAGTATTTCCGATCTTAGCAACAGCAGAGCAATATATGCTCAATTGTCTCTTCCTCCTTCTCACGAGCGATTCATAATGCCGAGTCATTCAGGTTAAATCTCTTCAGGTAGGACTGAGCTACCAGGTGGGCTGTTCTCCTCGGGACGCAAAGGTAGCCACCGATCGAGAGATTCTATAGTAGAGCGATTTATTTGTTGGTGTTAATTTTAGTAAGAAATCAATCAATAACCTTGTTAATCATTAAGTTGTAATTTTAATAAATATCATCGCATTGAATAGATGACTTTATTTCAGTGTTTCTTTTCTATTGAGCTAAGCATAACCGTAAAATCCAAATTTAAATTACAGTATTCGTAGAGATACAGCCTATTATCCACAAAAGGGAGGGAAACTGGATATCCATAATATCCATAATCCATATATTATAAAGTTTAACAAACCACTCGAGTAAAGGTATTGAACTCTGGGAGAGAAGTCAACATTGAAAAGGCAGGCCGAATACTATTGCATTAGAACAACATTTGAACAAGATTAGAATACCACTTGTAAGCACTTATATGTTTACTAATAGCATACTTATCTGATAAAACCATGAATGACTAATCTGACGTATTGATTCAAACTATATTCATACAACAGTTAACTTTGTAGAAAACTTCAACGTATAACCAGTTGTTCCGATATTATCCTGTTTTCAAATAATTCAACTGAAAATTATATGGTTTTTCTTGTTTATAAGCAATTATCCTTAATAAAAATTCATAATTTACCATTTTCACCATCTACGAATTATCGTTTAGATTTTCATGAAGAACATTCCACTACCACGGTTCATCTTCAAAATTCGATGAAAGGTTTGTAAAACCGCAGATAGCTGGATAGAACTATTTTGTCCAGGCATTGCAAACCCATAAAATCCACTGAAAAGTTTATAAACAATACAATTTTTTTGTATACTGTATTCGTATGTTAAATTGTATATAAATCATTAAAATTTATCGTTTATTAGTTTGTAAGTTCTTAGTTTTTAATAAATTTGATTTCCCGTTGTATTCCATTTTTTTTTATTTAAGTATATTAGTTCAAACTGATTATTCATTACATAATTTTACTCAATATTGGAGTACATTGGCTTTTATTGTTTATACTTATACATTTTTGGCGCCCAACCTGAAAATATCTTTAAATAGGAAAGAGGTCATAAACATTATTTAACATTGTTTTTGAGTTATGAAAAAGAAACATTGCTGTAATCCATTTTGAATACCCCTTTTCGTTCTCAAGATACAATCCACTGATCGTGGTTTGAATTTGATAAAACATTCTAGTGGGAGACATTATGAAAAAATCTGAATACGTCTGTGTGAGTTAAATGGTTTTTGTACTATCCACCTCTTTTTTATTAATTAAAAATCAATTAGGCCTAATTCTTTAAAAAATCTAAGAACTGAAAATAATTAGATTTAATAATTTATAATAAGAAACAATGTGAATAATTTAAACATTACTGATTTATTACACTCGTGTGGTATATGTGCGAAGAACTAATTTAGCTTCCTTTGAAGGAATTGCACTTACGAAGCAATGAACAAAATACAATAGTTTGACATTAGATAAACTTCACATGAAAACTAAGAAATGAACTTTATATGAAAAAGTATAAAGTTGACTTTATATGGTATGAACTATAAAATATAAATTAATTTAGGATAAATATCACTTACAAACCAAGTAACAAGGTAAATTAACTTTAAGTAAATTTTAATTTGAAATTGAGGACTTTTTCTATTTCAGATCAACTGTAAAAAAGAATATTATTTTCTATTTATATACTTGTCAAATTTCGTTTTGCACAGCAGTTTCATGTGACCGTTTGGCACGTCGTCGAGGTTCCTATAGAATTAATATCTTTTTTTATTCCTGACTAGGGGAAACCCCTGCATGCTTCGCACGCCAACCCCGTTGGAACTTTCTATACACATAATCATGTTATGTTTTCTTTATAATAAAGGTGTAGGATTAATAATAACCCCGAACCTAAGATGGTAAATAATGTTAAATGTTCAAATCAAATTACTTTGTATATTTTATAACAGCAGTTATAATAAAGGTCAAATGAACCAGCAAGGCTCAGGTTTACACTTTAATAAAAACCTAACCTAGAAATTATTGCATCAAAGTTTGAAATCAGCTTTTAATGGGAATCAGCTGTTTTATCTGTTATTTTATTCAATTGGTTGCTATGGTAATAAATGTAAATACCTTCAAGAAATGTGACGGTTTAGCAATGTAGGCCTAACCTAAGATTTTTCCAACTAAATTTACAAATATTGAAATAAAGTTTTTATCAAAATGAATTATAGCATATGTTATTCAGGTATAGTGTAGCTTTTTATTAGTAAAACTATTTTTTCAATCGGTTCAGTAGTTCCAGAGATTACCCAGAGGTACATACAAAAAAAAAAAAACAAACTTTACCTCTTTATAATATTAGTACAGATTTTCTCAACTTTCCTAACTCACGGCATATTTTGTTAGCTTAATACTCCCTGACTTTCCATGTCTGGTTTAAAGAGATTGTCAATTGGCACAAGTATTTGTTTTAAAAACTGTTTTATCTAATCTCATGAGTAAACAAGGTTTTATAATCTCAACTAAATGTTGTACATTATCTGCATCTAATATTGTTTACTTTACTGGTGTTAAATATAATTACATGATCAGCTAGTGTTGTTTTTAAATTTGACAGTTTGTAACGAGCCCCTCGCTGTCAGACAGGCTCTCCTTCGTCCATGGACAGATTTAGCAGGTTTTCAAGGAGGGGGCTGTCTCGGGGGGGGGGAGATAGAATAATTTTTTGGAATACAGTGCTTGAAAACGTCTTTTTAGACTATTTCACGATTACCCATTTTGAATAGGAATTAAGGATTATATGCTTTACCCAAAAATAAAGTTTTATTATAACAAATTGTAGAGAATAAACCATAGAATTGAACTGTATACTTGACAATTTTAAATAGATTTATTCTAAAAACTTATTTCACTAAATTACAACTAAACAAAATTCTCACAAACATGTAGTATATATAGTTCCAGCCATACAGGAAAAGGTAACGGCTAACGCACCTAGGGCGTTGAAAATGTACATATTTCACGGAAATACCCGAATAGTTTGGAACACTAAACCAGGTTTTCATTATATTAAACGACAATATAGAACTTGCACTTCAAATCGATATAAAAATTATTATACGAATATTGCATATAGATTTGTATAGATACATCGATTGCAAAATGTGCTTTCTCATTTTTTAAAACTGTCCAATGGCAAGGGTTTACAGACAAATTCGTATCTAAGAAACTATAAGAGTGACGAATGATTAGAAGATCGTGGTAGAAAATTACAATCTTGACAAATCCAGTGGTGTTTTTATCTTCTTCTCAAAACAAGTCTGTCTAACGATTATGTGCCTTTAAAAAGTGACGAGTTTGAGTCATTTCCTTATGCTTTCTAGCGCGGCATCAATATTGATTTAGGCAACTACAATTTTACAACGATGATTACATATGTTAAATATACTTTTTAGAAGAAATTTGTAAATACAAAAATTGAAGTTTAAAACCTTTTCTTTCCAATGGTTTTTGATTTATTGAGATTTGATAATATTTAGTGGGTGAAATATTCGATACAAGTTGTGTTGTCTGAGACTACTCAATTGAGCAGTGTGCCACTTACAGCCCCCCCCCCTGGATCTGCCAATGCCTTCGTCCGGCTCCTCCAACGATGGTGTTTTCACTTGTTGGGTATGTTTTCGGTTCTCGTGCGAGCCTGTGGGTATTATCAGGATGGTTGGTAGTGAGAAGGTTCTTAAAGAAAGCGGTAAACGAGTAGTGGATCTAACATCGTTTATTCAATCAACTTTATCTCTGCTGGTCCCGTACTATATTACTAAAATACGAATAATCCCCCCCCCCCCCCATTTATGAGTCTACTCACGGACACAGTGGATTCCAGACTGACTGTTGCATCTCTTGGTGCTTCCAACTAGTCCCCTCCCCCTTTACTCTAAACTTTGATCTCACCAACATCATCAGCCTGCATCTCTGCCTTATCCATTCTATTACTTTATATTACGTTATTATTATTATTAAATATTAGAAGGCGGAGGGTACCCTCCTCCCTTGTCACCAGAGTCAGCCCCTTCGACTCATTTAATCTATTGTTAGAGAATAGTTACAGACTATGATGAAATAAATAAGTGAATTGTAATTACCAATAGAGTTGTTTTCATTGAAAAACTGTTATTATTGAGTATTGTTAAATCATTCATAATGAAGAAAAGAATTGATAGTGGACATTAGTTAAGAGGATCATATTGTGTTATGTAACTGAATGCGATGAATTAAAGTGGTTATACAACGTGATTAAAGGTATAAAGTTGTTGCTAAGAAAAGGAAATTGATGTTTATGTGAAATAAAATGTATTGGTATTGTAGAAGTGGAAAAACAATGCTCAAACCTTTGAGTGGAACATAAAAAAATAAATATTCTTTCAACTGAGCAATTGCTGATCCCTAACCTAATGCAAGAAGTAAACAGTTATAAAAAAAAAAAATGTAAATTTATAACTTAAATATAATATAAAAAATATTCTAAAAAAATGAGATAAAATTACAAGCAATAATAACAAATTACAAATATAGTAGGTATAGTACAAAGCATTTAGAATCGCGTGCGGACTGCGCATGCGCAGGAAAGCCCGCCTCCCACCAACTTCAGTCTCAGTCAAATAGTAAAAAAAGTACAGTCAGTGTCAAATCTGCACAGACGTGCGTGTCTGTATTGTATTATGTGGTGTGTATAAAGCCATCGTCTATAAACCTGACTGTACGCCGCGCTGCCTAGCCTCGGTGGGGGAAATGTGGTGGGATAGGTACTCCGTCTCTCTCGCACTACCCTCCCTACACGCCATTCTAATTGATTCTATCTATACATCATGTCATATCCTGATGCGGTACAAATATAGTAGGTATATCATGTGGTGATTCGGATAACGAAAAATCCGGATATCAAACGTGATAATAATCACAGGCCGAATTGGTACTCAGCGATAAGATGGGCCAAACGGAAATATTGCGGCTGTGTTTCTGCTAGAAATATGTACTTTCCACTCTTAAATCTATTGTAAAATATTTGTTACTGTATTTGTATTTGTATAATTATATCCACTTTCTTTACACTGTTCCCGATTTATGAATTTACAAGTCACTCGTAGAACTCATACTCAAACAGCAAGTAACAGATAGAAGCAAGGTCAAATCTGAATTAAAGTAGCATAAACAGTCTTTTGACAGTGGGCGACTTGTTCATTTTAAACCACTCAATACATTAATAGTCGACTACACAGCCAATAAATGTCGACCAATCATTTATAATTTACCAGTGATCAGTTGGCCAGATATTAAAAGAGTTCAGATTAGATTAGATTTGTTTGGGGTGGAATCCTCCTTGGACGTCATCCTATGGTTTATGTGCCTCATACGATGCCCCTCTTAGCCTTTACCCCTTGAGAGACCCAGGATTTTATCCACCAAGTATGTGTCTTCTTCATCCCCTGGTCGCTGGATTTCAAAGAGCTCCATTCGTCTGTGCTCCAGCATATCACAAACAAAGATGATGAGTCTTGCAGAACCTTGGGCCCGTTCACAAAGCAGACAGTTTTGATCCTCCCAAAAACTCCCACTGTTGCTAGATGTTTCCTGAACCGACCACGTCCAGTGCTGGTGGTTTAACTTGGGACTATGTCAGCTTAGGGTTTAGCCTCCTGATCAGCCGTTTGCTTTGTGCTTGTCCGGGTATTTTACACCATCTCTGGCAATGCTCCAACCGTAGGGTTCAGATAGTGTACTGTACTAATCTACAAAATATACAAGATAATACATTTACCTGCAAATTCATCAAAATGGTTTCCAATATCAAACGCTTGATAGTTGTACGACGCGTATTCGTAATCAATGAATGTTACAGAATCAGAATTTAGTATAATGTTGGCGAGTAGTAGATCATTATGACAGAAAACCACAGGACTCTCCAGTTTGCTAAGTTCTGATTGGAGATGCGTCAACTCTTGTCTTAATGCTTCCGTACCTCCTTCCACTATAGTTAAGTACCTGAGCAGAACAAAGAGAACATGTCAGCTTTATGCAGGATCTTTTTCAAAGTAATGCAGCGTGTTTTAATAAGTTCTTTATAGTTTATTTGTTATGTGGTAATCAACAAACAAATGAAGACAGAGCAGACAGCCTTATAGTGGGGAAGCAAAAGGGAGCTGTACATACAGGCCAATCAGAATG